>BPLQ01001982.1:0-96575 GCA_021605075.1 Caerostris darwini
TTTCGACGTGCTTGCTCAGTACAAGATACAGAAGTACTCAGTTGATCAATGAGTCAATCAAATTATGAAACATTGTTTAAAAATATCTTATAATTAGCAATCATTGACTAGATTTAATAATTTATTTAACATAATCAAAATTTTAAGTCTCTGAAATTAAATGACTGATCTAATGTCAAACTTTTCAGTCTCTGAAATTAAATGATAGTTCCAATGCCAATGTGAAAATGCCGTAAGCGAATTATATACTTATGTTGTTGTAACACAAATGGCTTAGTTGTAAATCAATCCATTACAATAAGGATCACACAGAAAGAAGGAACAAGCAGAACAAAGAAAACATACAGCAAGACAGCAATCGATAATAAGTCGGTCGAGTATCATTACCCCCATGTTGCAGCTGGCAATGCAGATAGTTAAACTTTGTGTCGCAAGCAAGGGCTGCAATGTTGTTACTCATTTAGCACTACCCAGGGGACACGTGTAGCTTGAAGACATCCTACGGACTCGAGTAACACTACCCCCAATTATATGCTTATAACGCATTGGATTGATTTCCAAATTCAGATAAATTCTTATCAAAATTTAACAAGCAGTATGCATCTGTGTCAAATAAATCTGTAGCTCTGTCCTTACTTTGGATTAAGTAAAATAAACAAATAAAAATGTTCATCCCAAATCTTCTGTTTAGTAATGAACCTATTACATATCTGAAATTTTAATTGCGATCGTTGCGTAAAAGTCTGTCTTATTTGAAAATAGCTAAATTTTCAGACCACATTAGTTATTGATAGATGTAAATGGAAAAATGCACAAATGTGATAAATTTGATTCTAAATACATTTTTTTACTTAATGGAGGGAGATAAAAAATGTTGTTGTAAGAAATACTTATTAATTAAATGAACAAAATTTATTTATTGTTCATTTTGTAATTATTATGTATTGTTTTTACCTGTAGATTCGAACTCCTCAGAGACATTTAACAGGAGAAGAGCAAAAGGTATGCTTTTTTTTTATTATTTAAAATTAAGTATTTATTAGATCTCAAATCTAGAGCTATAGAGAATTTGATAAAACACTTTATATTTAATGCTTTAAAAAAATCCATTTCTTTTAACCATAGGAACTAGCTCAAAAGCAGACACTGAAATATGTAGTTGGAGAAATGCAAAAGGTATGATGAAATTACTTTGCAAATATACGTATAATATATACATATTAAAAGATACTATTTTATTATATCGCCCGACATAGAAAACACAACACCGTTAATAATCGTTCATATAAATATTCAAATTTAGGGTAATACTCACATGGTCAAGCAATATAGATGATCTGAAATGCAAGTTGACTCTTAGATTATATCCATAAGATAAGAGAAAGAAAAAAAAAATTGTATGAACTAACAATCTCTACATTCTACCTACGGAATCCATAATTCAGACAAATTTTTACGTTTCAAAACACACATGTGAATTAAGGGATGGTTGGACGATTACACCGTAGGCAAGTCGGAAATATACATAAATGGGACGATTTTAAGAGTTGTCAAATTCGTCTTACTGTCACATTCCTTATGAAACGCACGTAAATGTGTCCACGTTGCATAAAATTTAGACCAAATGAAGGAAATGTGACTACCAGAAAAAGATCAAGTTCACCTAGGTGTGCATACCTACAGCCATATCGTTTTCAGCTATTTCAAATATCTTCAGCCAAAATTTGAAGTCATTCCGACAAGTGTTTCTTTTTTACAGCGCTTTGAAAGAATGACTTTAATTATAATCACCCTGCATTTGTATATATATATATGCAATCATGGCATATTATTGAAATAAATTTCTAGAATTCCCTATATCCAGCTGTAAAGTGTTCGATCACAATTTCAAACTTTGATGTGAATCAAGTATTCAAATTCTAATTTAATAAATTTCCTAAATGTAGTATGAGATATAATAAGCAAAAATGCGTTAAATATAGTATAATTATATTTGAACTTTCAGGTGCAAGCTTATTAAGAGACGTAGTAGTCAGTTGGAACGATACAGATGGTATGATAAAATTTTGTCTTAAGTATTTTACAATTAATTGAATTTAGTAACATTACATTAAGGTTAAAAGACTAATGCAATAGATAAAAAGAAATAAAATTTTGTTCAGCAAAATCAAAATAGCCATTTCTGAAATTTTTTTACATCTCATTTGAGTTTCATTTTCTTAAAATGTTTTTTTAATCTTCCGTCACAAAGTAAAAACAATTGTTTGTTAAAAAATATCATTGTATTTAAAATATTATTTTAAATATGATAAATATAAATTCATTAAATATAATATATAAAATTTCGGCTTGCTTGTTCAACATGAGATACAGAAGTACTCAGTTGGAGTAATGTAAATCAAATGATAAAACATTTTTATAGGTATTTTATAATTAGCAATCATTGACTAGAATTAATAATTTATTCAGTTTCAAAATTTTCAGTCTCTGAAAATAAATCACAATTCAAATGTCAAAATTTTAAATCTCTGAAATTAAATGATGGATCCAATGTCAAAATTTTCAGCCTCTGAAATTAAATGATAGATCCAATGTCAAAATTTTAAATCTCTGAAATTAAATGATAGATCCAATGTTAAAATTTTCAGTCTCTGAAATTAAATGATAGATCCGATGTCAAAATGTTCAGCCTCTGAAATTAAATGATAGATCCAATGTCAAAATTTTAAATCTCTGAAATTAAATGATAGATCCAATGTTAAAATTTTCAATCTCTGAAATTAAATGATAGATCCGATGTCAAAATTTTCAATCTCTGAAATTAAATGATAGATCCAATGTCAAAATTTTGAATCTCTGAAATTAAATGATAGATCCAATGTTAAAATTTTCAGTCTCTGAAATTAAATGATAGATCCAATGTCAAAATCTTAAATCTCTGAAATTAAATGATAGTTCCAATGTCAAAATTTTCACATTGAAAATTTTGACATTGGAACTATCATTTAATTTCAGAATTTAATAGAATTAATTTCAGAATCATTTAATCTCTGAAATTAAATGATAGTTCCAATGTCAAAATGCCATAATCGAATTAATTTTTATATTGTTTGTCATACTTTGTAGAATAATGATATGCTTAAAATGCCTTGGATTTCCGAAATAAGATAAATTCTTATTAAAATTCAAAACACAGTATGCATGTGGTCAAAACAATCAGTAGTTCTATGAGTTCGTGTGTTGAACAAAGTAAAATAAACCGATTAAAACTTTGCTGTGTTAATGGAGTTTATTAATTTTAAGGATTTAGTTGGATTTGACTTTGCGTTTCTATTTAATTTTTTATGTTAATTTTATGTGTTATATTTTTATATTTATTAATATATATTAATATATATTTATATTTATATTAATATACATTTTTATATTAATTGTATAAGAGTTATATTTTTATATTAATATTTGAGTTTTTATTTTAATTTTATTTATAGACGTGGATTCAACACCACACTGTAAAGGATATAATTGGAGAAACAAAAAAAGTGTGTTTTATTGTATATTAAGTAATGAGTGAAAAACTTAATTATAATAGATAAAAAATAAAACAATAAAAATAAACATTATTTTGATTTATTTCATTAAAAACTGAAGTATAGTGGGAATTGTTTTCTACGTAATATTACAAGTTTAATATTAAGAAGTAAATGTGGGATCTTTATATTTTGCAATCATTTTATTAAAAATAAATTGATTTTATTAAACCAAAAAATCATATTTATTATAATTATATTGATATAACTTAAGTTTATAGATATATTATATATAATAGTAATGCATTTGAAAATATATCTTTTTATTATAATTTGAAAACTGTAAAGTCAATTTAGGATAATTGTTTATTACAACTTAATGAATGTAATATGAAATCGTTCAATCTCTAGCTGCTGATACAACAACAAACGTTGATGGAAATAATTGGAGATGCCCAAAAGGTATGGTAAAATTAAATTTTGAAATTTTTAATTTCATGTACATCTGTGCCCTATTTGATTTTCTCTGATATATAATTTTAAATAACAGATACAAATACTAAAAGGGTCAATCAGATATATGCTATTCCAAAATTTTCCTATTTATTATCAGTTTAACTTTTCATAAGTGATTATAAACACCCCATTTCTTTAATTCTTCATCGTAAGAGTTAACGCTTTTATTTAATTGCCAATATGAAGGAAATTAATTGAAATTTTTTAACTGTTTGATAAAGTTTGGGTTAAAATCTAGGATCCTGTACCCTTTGCGCCAAACACATCGCCAAGTTGCCAAGTCGGTAAGTAAGCATAGAAATGAATGGGCCAGGTAGTTTGCGCGGTAAAATGATAGTACGCCAAAATCCTTTACTGTGTTGCCAAATCGCCAAGTAAACAGACAAAAAGGTTGCCTAAGTTCGGTGTCATTGTAAAGTGCTATTTCGCCAAAATTTATAGCCAAACAGTGCTTTTACGCTATTAATAAAAATTACTACATTATCCGTTCTTTGTTTAAAAACAGGTATTTTTTTTTTTTATTTTTTATTTGTTAGTACAATTGATATTATTTATGACAGACAGTTTTAAATTCATGTCAAATTTCGTGTTCAAAAAATAAATATAAAAGTTAAATTCAATCTACAATGAATTAAAACAGACGTAGAAAAAAAGAATACCATTGTTTTAGTGTTTAATTGAGTGTGACATCAACAAACAAAAAGGAATAAAAAATTTTCAAAATAATAATAGTAAATCAATCGAAATAATATCAAATTAATATTAACAAAATATCAACAATATTACAATCAATAATAACAAAATATCAACAATATTCCAATTAATAATGACTAAATATCAACTATATTAATGCCAATAATATAACTACCAAATAATTATTATAAATCAATCAATCGCTTCATTTAAATAGTAATAGTGAATATACCTAAACAAGAAGATATATTAAACTATTTTCGGCAGAATCATTTACTTCTATATATTTTTTTTAAGAATTCTATGAATTATTTTCATATTGATTACAAAAGTAATATTTGCCTCATTGTGTTATAATGAAAATATTTTGTTTCATATGTACACTGGTATTTCCCTGAACATGTATTTTTTTAAACTAATCGAATTCCATTGACACTAAAGGATATTTTGATGCACTTAAAATTTATATGGACTGAGGTTACTTTAACAATAAATGATATATATGTATTCAACAATTAAAATTAAAAACTATATTTAATTGCTGTGTGCATTGTATCATATATGATTTTTTTATTTATAGACTTTCAACATCTCGAGATGAATTATATAATAGGATAAACAAAACACTATGTTTTGCTTGTATATTAAATAACTTGTGAAAAATATAATTTTAATATATAAAAAAAAATTAACTCGATAAATACAAACATTATTTTGATTTATTTCATGACAAACTGAAGTATAGTGGGGTTTTTTGTATAATATTACAATTTCGATATTAACAAGTTTAAGAGGGACCTTTATTTTATGCAAACATTTTATTAAAAAAAATTTATTTTAATAAACAATCAAATTGCATTTATTATAACTATATAGATATAACTTTACATATATAATATATATGTAACACTAATGTATTTCAAAATATATCTATTTATTATAATTTAAAAACATTAAAGTCAATGTGAAAAAATGGTTTATTAGAACTTAATGAGTGTAATATAAATTCTTTTATTCTCTAGCTCCCAATCCAACAAAAGGCGTTGCTGGACATAATTGGAGATATGAAGAAGGTATTGTAAAATTGCATTTCGAAGTTTTTACTTTCATATAGATCCGCGCCATACTTGATTTTCTCACAAATACAATTTTAAAATATTTCAATACATTTTTCTTAAGAATTCTATGAATTCTTGTTATATTGATTACAAATGTAATATTTACCTCGTTATGTTAAAAAGAACATATGTTGTTTCACATGTACACTTATATTTTCGTGAACATGTATTTTTAAACTAATCGAATTCCATTAACACTAAAGGATATTTTGATGTTCTTAAAATTTATATGGACTGAGGTTACTTTAACAATAAATGATATATGTGTATTCAATAATTTAAAATTAAAAACCATATTTAATCGCTGTGTGCACTGTATCATATATGATTTTTTTATTTATAGACATTTATTCAACATCTCGAGATGAAGTATATAATAGGATAAACAAAAAAATTATGTTTTGTTTGTAAATTCAATAACTCTTGAAAATATCATTTTAATATATAAAAAAAATTAACACTATAAATACGAACATTATTTTGATTTATTTCATTACAAACTAAATTATAGTGGGTTCTTTTGCTGTATAATTTTACAATTTCGATATTAACAAGTATAAGAGGCACCTTTATTTTTTGCAAACATTTTATTAAAAATAAATTTACATACATATAAATAAAAATACATATTATATATATATATATATATATATAAAACTTTTCATAAGTGATTATAAACACCCCATTTTTTTAATTCTTCATCGTAAGAGTTACGTTTATTTTTAATTGTAAATATGGAGGACATTAATTGAAATTTTTAAATTGTTTGATAAAATTTGTAATAATGGCCAAGACATTTGTTTCAGGAAGTTAAATTTTAAAAAAATAATATTATTTTTTAAATAGTATAAATATTGGGGAAAAAAATAAATAAAACTCGAGATCAGAAATAAAATGCAATCAATATACATATATATTTGTTTACCATTAGTATAAAATGCTGCGTTGCTTTAGATATTACTTGGTGTGTGTTCACCAATTTTTTTCATTAGAAATGAATACGTTATCAATTCTTTGTTTAACAACAGGGATTTTATTTTAAAATTTTTTTTATATTTTATATTACAGCTGATATTTTTTATGACAGTTTTAAATTCATGCACAATTTTGTGTTAAACAATAAATATAAAAACTAAATTTAATCTATCATGTTTTAAAACGTACTTAGAAAAAATTAATACCGTCGTTTAAGTATTTAATTGAGTGTTACGTCAACAAGCAATCGAGAACAAAATTTTTTGAAATTAATAATAATAAATCAATCGAAATAATATCAAATCAATATTAACACAATATAAAAAATATTACAATCAATAATAACAAAATATCAACAATATTATGGCCAATAACATAACTACCAAATAATTATTATAAATCAATTAACAGTTTCATTGAAATATTAGTAGTGACTGTACCTAAACAAGAAGATATATTCAACTATTTTCTGCAGAATCATTTATTTCTATATATTTATCTTAAGAATTCTATAAATTTTTGTTATATTGATTACAAAAGTAATATTTACCTCGTTATGTTAAAAAGAAAATATGTTGTTTCATAGGTACACTTATATTTTCGTGAACATGTATTTTTTTAAACTAACCGCAATTCATTGACACTAAAGGATATTTTGACGTTCTTAAAATTTATATTGATTGAGGTTACTTTAGTAATAAATGATATATATGTATTCAATAATTAAAATTAAAAACTATATTTAATTTCTGTGTGCATTGTATGATACAAGATTTTTTTTTATTTATAACATAGATTCAATATCTCGAGATGAAGTATATAATAGGATAAACAAAAAATTATGTTTTGTTTATTTAATAACTAGTGAAAAATCAAATTTTATTATGTAAAAAAATTAACACGATAAATACAAACATTATTTTGATTTATTTCATGACAAACTAAATTATAGTGGGGTTTTTTTTTTCTATATAATATTACAATTTCGATATTAACAAGTATAATGAGGGACCTTTATTTTTTGCAAACATTTTATTAAAAATAAATTTATTTTATTCAACAATCACATCGTATTTATTATAATTACATTGATATAACTTTACTTTATATATACATACACACATATATATATATCTACATATAATACTAATGTATTTTAAAATATATCTATTTATTATAATTTAAAGACATTAAAGTCAATGTATGAAAATAGTTTATTAGAACTTAATGAGTGTAATATAAATTCTTTTATTCTCTAGGTCCTAATCCGACAAAAGGCGTTGCTGGTCATAATTGGAGATATGAAGAAGGTATTGTAAAATTAAATTTCGAAATTTTTACATTCATGTAGATCCGTGCCATACTTGATTTTCTCACAAATGCAATTTGAAATAACTTATATAAATGCTTAAAAGATCAATCAAATGAATACTATGCCAAAAATTTCTAATCTATTGGCAGTTTTACATTTCATAAGTGATTATAAACGCCCCCTTTTTTTAATTCTTCATCGTAAGAATTATTGTATTTTTTTATTTGTGAATATAAAGGACATTAATTGAAATTTTTAAGTTGTTTGATAAGGGTTTGCAACAATGTCTAAAACAAAAAGTATATCTTTCAGAAAGTATAATTTAAAAAAAATATTATGTTCTAAAAAATAGAATTATTAAAAAAAAAAAAAAAAAACTTGAAAACAAAAGTAAAATGCTATAAATAGACATATATATTTGTTTACCATTAGTACAAAATGCTGCATTGCTTTAGATATTACTTGAAGTTTGTTCATCAATTTATTAAATAAAAATAATTTCATTATTCGTTTAAAAGAAGGGTTTTTATTAATTTCTTTTATATTTGATATTACAACTAATATTATTTATGACAGACTGCTTTAAATTCATTCAAATTTTTATGTTAAAAAAATCAGCTATAAAAGCTAACATTCCGTCTATAGTGTTTTAAAACATACATAGAAACGTAGAAATGAGTGAATACCTTTGTTTAAGTGTTTAGTTGACTGTGAGATCAATAAGCAATTAGGAATGCAATTTCTTCAAACTAATAATTGTAAATCAATTGGAATAATGTCAAAATCAATATTAAAACAATATTACAATCAATAATCAATAATGAAATATCAACAATATTATGGCCAATAATAATTATAAATCAATCAATTGTTTCATCGAAATAATAATAGTGAATATACCTAAACAAGAATATATATTCGAACTATGCTCTGCAGAATCACTTAATTCTAAATTTTTCTTATGAATTCTGCAAATTCTTGTTATATTTATTACAAAAGTAATATTTGCCCTCTTATTGTAAAAACAGAATATTTTGTTTAATATATAGTCATATTTTCGTAACTATTTATTTTTTTAAACTTAACGAATTCCAATTCCACAGAAGACATTTTGATGTTCTTATAATTTACATGGATGGAGGTTACTTTTATAATAAGCTGTATACATTGTATTACACATTGTATTGTATTTTTTTATAGACCTGAATGCAACATCATATGAAGAAGGATATAATTGCAGAAACCAAAGACATATGACTTATTGTATATTAAATAATAAGTAAAAAACATGAATATAATATATAAAAAAATAAAGCAGGATAAATGAAATTATTATTTTGATTTATTTACTTAAAAACTGATGCAAGTTGGTATTTGTTTTCATATAATATTACATTTTTGATATTAACAAGCAAAAGTGGGATCTTTATTTTTTGCAAACATTTTATTAAAAATAAATTGATTTTATTAAACCAAAAAATCATATTTATTATAATTAAGCAACGAAATCTATTTAGTACAATTATATTGATATAATTTTACTTTATATGTATATATATAATACTAATGTATTTTAAAATATATCTATTTATTATAATTTAAAGACATTAAAGTCAATGTATGAAAATAGTTTATTAGAACTTAATGAGTGTAATATAAATTCTTTTATTCTCTAGGTCCCAATCCGACAAAAGGCGTTGCTGGTCATAATTGGAGATATGAAGAAGGTATTGTAAAATTGCATTTCCAAATTTTTGCTTTCATGCAGATCCGTGCCATGCTTGATTTTCTCACAAATACAAATTTTAAATAACTGATGTAAATGCTTAAAAGATCAATCAAATGAATACTATTCCAAAAATTTCTAATTTACTGGTAGTTTAACTTTTCATAAGTGATTATAAACTCCCATTTTTTTTAATTCTTCATCGTAAGAATTATTGTTTTTTTATTTGTGAATATGAAGGTCATTAATTAAAGTTTTTAAACTGTTTGATAAGGATATGTAACAATGTCAGAAACAGAAAGTGTATTTTGTTCAGAAAGTATAATTAAAAAAAATGTATTTTTTAAAAAATAGAAATATTAAAAAAAACCAAAAAAAATTGAAAATGAAAGTAAAATGCTATAAATAGACATTTATATTTGTTTATCATTAGTAGGAAATGCTGCATTGCTTTAAATATTACTGCATGTGTCTTCATTGATTTTTTTTTTAATAAAAATGACTTCGTTACTCGTTCTTTGTTTATAAACAGGGATTTTATTTAAATTTTTTTATGATATTACAACTGATATATTTTATGACATTCAGTTTGAAATTCATGCAAAATTATATGTTTAAAAAATGAAACATAAAATTTAAATTCAATCTATAATGTTTTAAAACATATGTACAAAAAAATTAATATGGTTGTTTAAGTATTTAATTCAGTGTGACATCAATCAGGAATGAAATTTTTTGAAAATAATAATAGTAAATCAATCGAAATAACATCTAATCAATGTTAACAAAATATCAATCAATAATAAAAAAAATATCAAATATATTATGGCCAATAATATAACTACTAAATAATTATTATAAATCAATAAATTTAATAGTGAATAATAATATCGAAATAATAATAGTAAATATACAAAAACAAGAAGATATCTTCGAACTATTTTCTGCAGAATCACTTATTTCTAAATATTTTAACTAAGAGTTCTGGGAATTCTTGTTATATTTATTGCAAAAATAAAATATTCCTTGTTATGTTAAAAAGAAAATATGTTATTTCATATGTACACTTATATTTTCTTGAACATGTATTTTTATAAACTATGTATATATATATCTAATACTAATTTGTTTTGAAAATATAGCATTTTTTGTAATTTAAAGACATTAAAGTCAATTTTAAAAAATGGTTTATTATAACTTAATGCGTGTAATATAAATTCGTTTCATCTCTAGCTACTGATACAAAAAATGGCGTCGAAAAACTTAATTCTGGACGTGGACAAAGTATGTTAAAATTACATTTCGAAATATTTTTTTTTTCTTGTAGATCCGTGTCAAACATGATTTTCTCTCCAATAAAATTTTAAATAAATGATACAAATGCTAAAAACGTCAATCAAATAAATACTATTCCAAAACTTTCTAGTTTATTGACAGTTTAACTTTTCATGAGTCATTATAAACACAAAATGTTTTTAATTCTTCACCGTAAGAGTTGACGCGTAAAAGCGGGGACCTTTATATTTTACAAACATTCTATTAAAAATAATTTTTTTTATTTAACTGCCAAATCGTATTTATTTTATAATATGTTACTAACGTATATATATATATATGTTACTAACGTATTTGAAAATATAACTATTTATTATAATTTAATGACATTGAAATCAATTTAAGAAAACTGTTTATTATAATTTAATGAATGTAATATAAAATCGTTTAATTTAAAAAAAAATGCTTTTTTTAAAAAAATTAAAAATATTAAAAAACAAAAAAACTTGAAAACGAAAGTAAAATGCTATAAATAGACATAAATATTTGTTTACCATTAGTGCAAAACGCTGCACTGCTTTAGATGTTTCTTGATGCGTGTTCATCAATTTTTTTTAATGAAAAGGATGTCATTATTCGTTCTTTGTTTAAAAATAGGGATTTTTTAAAAAATATATACATTGATATTACAACTGATTTTAATTATGACAAACAGTTTTAAATGGATGCAAAATTTTGTGTTCAAAAAATTGTAAAAATTAAATTCAATCTATAATGATTTAAAACATACGTAGATAAAAAAATGAAAACCATTATTTAAATATTTAATTGAATGTGACATCAGCACGCAATCAGGAATGAAATTTTTTAAATAATTTTTAATAAAAGTATATCAATCGAAATAATATCAAATGAATATTAACGAAATATCAACAATATCACAATAATTAATAACAAGCAATCAACATTATTATGCTCAATAATATCCCAATCGAATAATAATTATAAATCAATCGCTTTATTGAAATAATAATAGGGAATATACCTAAACAAGAAAATATATTCGAACTATTTTCTGCAAAATCACTTAATTCTAAATATTTTTCTGACGAGTTTTGTGAAATCTTGTTATATTTATTGCAAAAATAATATTTATCCCCTTATGTTAAAAACAAAATATTTTTTTCATATTTAGTCATATATTCGTGAATATTCATTTCCATAGAAGGACATTTTGATATTCTCATAATTTATTTGGACTGAGGTTACTTTAATAATAAATAATATATACATTCAAAAATTTAAATGCTGTGTACATTGTATTATAAATTTAATTTTTTTTATATATAGGCCTGAATACAGCATCGCATGACGAAGGACATAATTGGAGAAACCAAAGAAGTATGTTTTATTTGTATATTAAATAATAAGTAAAAAGCACAATTATAATAAATAAATAATTAAAACAGGATAAATACAAGTATTAGTTTGATTTATTTCAATTAAAACTGAAGTAAATTGGGAATTTTCTTCATATAATATTACATTTTTGATATTAACAAGCAAAAGTGTGTTTATTTGTTGCAAACATTTTATTAAGCAACGAAATCATATTTAGTATAATTATATAGATATAACTTTACTTTATATGTATATATATAATACTAATGCATTTGAAAATATAACTATTTATTCTAATTTAAAGGCTGTAACGTCCTATTGGTAGAATAGTTTATTAAAACTGAATGAGTGTAATATAAACTCGTTTAATCTCTAGCGGATAATACAACAGCAGACGGTATTGGACATAATAGGAGATATGCAAAAGGTATGGTAAAATTACAGTTGAAATTTTTATTTTCTAGTAGATGCGTGGCAGTCTTAATATTCTTTTAAATACAATTATAAATGAATGATAAAAATGTTAAAAAAATCAATCAAATAACCATTATTCCAAAACTCTAATTTGTTGGCGGTTTAACTTTTTATTAATCATTATTAACAACGATTTTTTTTAATTCTTCATCGAAATAGAAATATTAAAAAAAAATAACTTGAAAACAAAAATAAAATGCTATAAATAGACATAAATATTTGTTTACAATTAGTACAAAATTCTGCATTGCATTAGATATTTCTTGATGAGTGTTCATCAACACTTTTTAATAAAAATGACTTCGTTATTTGTTTAAAAACAGGGATTTAATTAGTTTTTTTTTTATATTTGATATTACAACTGATATTTTTTATAACAGACAGTTTTAAATTCATGCAAATTTTTATATTAAAAAAAATAACTATAAATGCTAAATTTCAATCTATAGTGTTTTAAAACATACATAGAAACGTAGAAATAAGGGAATACCTTTGTTTAAGTATTTAATTGAGTATGAGATAAGCAAGCAAGTAGGAATGAAATTTCTTCAAACTAATAATTGTAAATCTATTGAAATAATGTCAAAATAATTACAATCAATAATAACAAAATATCAACAATATTATGGCCAATAATATCACAACCAAATAATAATTATAAAACAATCAATTGTTTTATCGAAATAATAATAGTGAATATACTAAAAACAAGAATATATATTCGAACTATGTCCTGCAGAACCACTTAATTCTAAATATTTTTCTGATGAGTTTTGTGAATTTTTGTTGTATTTATTACAAAAATAATATTTGCCCTAATTTGTTAAAAACAAAATAATTTTTTCATATGTAGTCCTATTTTCGTGAATATTTATTTTTTTAAACTGAAATCTGTTTCTCCAGAACCACCCAAAATTTCTTCCCAGTATAATATATTTGTTCGATAAATATCATTCTGTTATCTACATTTCTCTGGTGTAGCAATATTAATGGCCAGTAGTGCATATCTACGATAGATATGCACTACTGGCCATTAATTAATTTATAAATTTAATAAAAAATTTTCTGCAAATTATTCTACATTCTGCATGATTAAATCTTTTTTTGTTCAATTCCTTCTATTAGCTCACACTCTCCCTATATATATATATATCTTGTTTAAATTTTCATTTGTTAATAAAATATTTTTTATTCATCCACTCAAGTTAAAATACATTTTTATGCACTTGTAAGTGGATGACACTTGATGTTAATACATTTTTTTTCAAATATTAATTTATTATTTAAATTTATTTAATTAGTTTTAGTTTTTTTACATTTAAGTTACATGCATCTAATAATAGATGGCCCCAGGCAAAATTTCAACTTAATTTGTAAAGCACTTTTCTGCAATATGGTAAAATAAAAGTAGGAATTGACTTTAAATTTCTTTTTTATATTACTTGTTATCTTGGATAAATATATTTATTCTCTTTTTCAGGCCTTGGAATTAAAAAAACGGAAATTAATCAGCCACGCCAACTGGGAGGTTATTGGGGTATTATATGCGGACCTGATGAAAGGAATTCTGAAGGTTTAACTGTAAGGGATGTCGCATTATCTGTTTTCAAAGAGCTTCATAATAAAGAGAGAAACTTATTTAATTCCCCACCATCAATTTTACAGTTAGAAGACAATATATCTATCATGTGTTACACATCGGATAGCTCAGATGAAGGCGTTCTAATCAGTGCTAAAACAATAAGGAAACACTTCTTTTATCCATGTATAATGTATTATTTTCCCCATACAAATGGCAGGAAAAGGGAAGCCGTTTATTTCCATACACCCAATGGTGAATTATACAAAAGAGGGTTTACGGAGAATTGGGTTTTAATAAATTTTGAGTGAATCTTTTTTTGCATTTCTAATTAACATTACTCCTGTTGAATTCTAATTTGGTGTTGAATAATCTATGAAATGATTTTACACGCA
Organism: Caerostris darwini; assembly: GCA_021605075.1. Classification (NCBI taxonomy): domain Eukaryota; kingdom Metazoa; phylum Arthropoda; class Arachnida; order Araneae; family Araneidae; genus Caerostris; species Caerostris darwini. Next base: position 14,995 of record BPLQ01001982.1, read on the forward strand.
AATGCATGCGTTTTTACATTTTACGCTTACCAAATGGAAATATATCTATCATGCGTTACACATCAAATAGCACAGGGGAATCCATTCTAAATACTGCTAAAACAATAAGAAAACACTTCTTTTATCCATGTATTATGTATTATTTCCCTCATCCAAATAGCAGGAGAAGGGAAGCCATTTATTTTCATACATTCAATGGGGAATTATATAAAATAATTGATGAATGTGTTTTAATAAATTTTGAGTGAATCATTTTTGCATTTCTAATAAACATTATTCCTGTTGAGTTCTAATTTGTTGTTGAATAATCTATGAAATGTTTTTACGTGCGAGTCATCTTTTTTTTAATATTTAATTGATTGCTGATATCATAGATTAAAATGAGGGACTTATTTTATCCATGTATTATGTGTTATTTCCCTCATCCAAATAGCAGGAGAAGGGAAGCCATTTATTTTCATACATTCAATGGGGAATTATATAAAATAATTGATGAATGTGTTTTAATAAATTTTGAGTGAATCATTTTTGCATTTCTAATAAACATTATTCCTGTTGAGTTCTAATTTGTTGTTGAATAATCTATGAAATGTTTTTACGTGCGAGTCATCTTTTTTTTAATTGATTGCTGATATCATAGATTAAAATGAGGGACTTATTTTATCCATGTATTATGTGTTATTTCCCTCATCCAAATAGCAGGAGAAGGGAAGCCATTTATTTTCATACATTCAATGGGGAATTATATAAAATAATTGATGAATGTGTTTTAATAAATTTTGAGTGAATCATTTTTGCATTTCTAATAAACATTATTCCTGTTGAGTTCTAATTTGTTGTTGAATAATCTATGAAATGTTTTTACGTGCGAGTCATCTTTTTTTTAATTGATTGCTGATATCATAGATTAAAATGAGGGACTTATTTTATCCATGTATTATGTATTATTTCCTCATCCAAATAGCAGGAGAAGGGAAGCCATTTATTTTCATACATTCAATGGGGAATTATATAAAATAATTGATGAATGTGTTTTAATAAATTTTGAGTGAATCATTTTTGCATTTCTAATAAACATTATTCCTGTTGAGTTCTAATTTGTTGTTGAATAATCTATGAAATGTTTTTACGTGCAAGTCATTTTTTTAATATTTAATTGATTGCTGATATCATAGATTAAAATGTGGGACTTATTTTATCCATGTATTATGTGTTATTTCCCTCATCCAAATAGCAGGAGAAGGGAAGCCATTTATTTTCATACATTCAATGGGGAATTATATAAAATAATTGATGAATGTGTTTTAATAAATTTTGAGTGAATCATTTTTGCATTTCTAATAAACATTATTCCTGTTGAGTTCTAATTTGTTGTTGAATAATCTATGAAATGTTTTTACATGCGAGTCATCTTTTTTTTAATTGATTGCTGATATCATAGATTAAAATGAGGGACTTATTTTATCCATGTATTATGTATTATTTCCCTCATCCAAATAGCAGGAGAAGGGAAGCCATTTATTTTCATACATTCAATGGGGAATTATATAAAATAATTGATGAATGTGTTTTAATAAATTTTGAGTGAATCATTTTTGCATTTCTAATAAACATTATTCCTGTTGAGTTCTAATTTGTTGTTGAATAATCTATGAAATGTTTTTACGTGCAAGTCATCTTTTTTTTAATATTTAATTGATTGCTGATATCATAGATTAAAATGTGGGACTTATTTTATCCATGTATTATGTGTTATTTCCCTCATCCAAATAGCAGGAGAAGGGAAGCCATTTATTTTCATACATTCAAAGGGGAATTATATAAAATAATTGATGAATGTGTTTTAATAAATTTTGAGTGAATCATTTTTGCATTTCTAATAAACATTATTCCTGTTGAGTTCTAATTTGTTGTTGAATAATCTATGAAATGTTTTTATATGCGAGTAATCTTTTTTTTTAATATTTAATTGATTGCTGATATCATAAATTAAAATGAACGAAGTAGAATGTGAAGGACCTTTAATATGCTTAGAATATTTTCATTGCAATTATTTTTAAACGGTTTCAAATTCTTTCTTTATCAATAATCATAAAATGTGTGAAAATTGTAAGAAAATAAAATTATATTGAATGTATTGCATTTTTATTGTATTTTAAAAAAATAGTAGTGTTATTGTATTTTAAAAAATGTATTGTATTTCTATTGTATTTTTAAATAAAATGTATTGTATTTTTATTGTATTTTTAAAAAAATGTGTTGTATTTTAAAAAAATGTATTTTTACTGTACTTTTAAAAAATGTATTTTTAAAAAACGTATTGTATTTTGTGGAATTTTAAAAAATGTATTATATTGTAAGTGTGTTTTTAAAAAATGCTATAATTTATAGAACGAATATTATATGATAATTTATAGAACGAATATAATATAAAAAATTTATAGAGCGAATATAATTTATGAACTAATTAAAAGATGTTTCCATCTTTTTAAAAATTAGAAAAATTATGCTGAAATACTGGATTTAGTATTTTTAAAAGAATAAGGCCAAATAACAAGTAATAAATTTTATTTTGTTCAAATGTCAAAATGTGATTTTAATTTCTTACCATATTTACAGAAATACCACATTATTAGCAACATTTGGAATATAAAAAAATGTAATATTTACTCTTAATATTAAAGAGACTTTGTACCTTTGTTTAGTAAGTAATTCTAGCTTATAAAAAAAACTATAATTAATTTATTTAGGTTATATGTAGGCAAAAAGTGTTAAATAAAGATTTTAAAATTAACTATTATGAGAAAGTAAATGTAAGTTATTATTTAAAGTGATGAATAAATTAAATTTGCTCGTAGAGAATTTGGAATTGTAATTTCCTGAAAAATCTAAGTAAAAAGAAATTGTGTTACCAGTAAAAATCAATGATTTAAAAAGTTTTTAAATAATTACACTTACAGAATTAAGTTAAATAGCAGCATTATTAAGAATAAAGTTCGAATTCATTTATCCGATGCACAATTATTCTAACTTATTCATTTTCTCAATAATCTTTTCGAATATACTGAAAACTTTTCGATTTAACCACTATTAACCACAGAATATGGCTATTCACGTAGTCAGATCTATGCGAAATTTTGCTAAGGTTTTGTAAACAAAGTACTACAAAGTTTGTACTACAAAGAAATAAACTAATTGAAGATAAATCAATTTTTCCAAGAAACTTGTGATAGGGTCCCTTTGCTCACTCCAATGATTCTTTATCTTCCAGTTCCTATAGTAATATCCATACATTGCATAATGAGACGGAATATGAGGTAACTTAGTATTCCTGAACCAATGTATATTGAAAAACTTTAGTGAGGAAAGGCTTAATTAACGTGTTAATGTAAGAATTTGTAATCAGCGCCTCCTGTTCATTTCTGGCCATAATTACCCAGGTGTAAAGGTGAACCCAATCCACTGATTTGTAAAAGCGCGGCTCATAAAGTCATATCCGTAAATTGCATAATGAGACGGAATATCTGGTACCTTAGTATTCCTAAAACAATGCATGTTGAAGGATTTTATTGAGGAAAGGTTTAATTAACATGTTTATCTACAATTTTGTGAACAGTGCCACCTATTCATTTCTGTATACACTTGGTTTAATGGTGTACCCTATCCAATGATTCATAAACGTCCAGTTCATAAAGTAACATCCGTACATTGCCTAAAGAAACGGAATATCAGGTACCTTAATATTCCTGAAACAATACATGTTGTGTGCACACAGACAAGGATTTTAGTAAATAACAGCTTAATTAACGTGTTGATCTACGTTTTTGTGAATAGTGACTCCTGTCCTTTTCTAGCCATTCTTACCTAAGTGTAAAGGCGTACCCCATCCAATGATTCGTAAACGCCTAGTTCATAAAGAAACATCCGTACATTGCATAATGAGACCGAATATCACATATTTTAGTATTCCTGAAATAATGCGTGTTGAATATATACATACAAGGGTTTTAGTGAAGAGCCTTAATTAACATGTTGATCTACGATTTTCTGAACCGTGCCTGCTGTCTATTTCTTGGCATACTTATCTAAATGTAAAAGTGTACCCAATCCAATGATTCATAAATGTCCGATTCATAAAGTAGCGACTGTACATTGCATAATGAGACGGAATATCTGGTACATTAGTATTCTTGAAACGCTACATGTTGAAGGAGTTTAGTGAGGAACGACTTAATTAACGGTTCAATTTACATTTTTGTGAACAGTGCCTCCTGTCAATTTTTGGTCATAATTACCTAGGTGTAAAGGTGTACCCAAACCAATGATTCGTAAACGTCCGGTTCATAAAGGAACATCCAGTATATTTAATGAATTAAAAAAATAATTTCCAAGTCATTCAACAGGTGTGACACTGTCAGTGGAAAGCCCATCCACCACGGCAAGGTCATAACAAATTGGTTGGAAACAATCGGTGCAACTTTTTTTTTTGAAGCCATGTCGTTTCCTATTTCTTCAATATCTTCAGTTCAAATTTGAACTCATTGTGTCCAGTAGGTTTTTTTTTTTTTTTTTTTTTTTTTTTTTTTTTTTTTTTTTTTTTTTTTTACAGCATTTTGAAAGTGAGACTTTAATTATAATCACCTGTGCATGTAATATAGACTCAGAAAATTTGTAGATTCACATTCAAACAGGACACTATGTCTATGTTTGCATTGTTGGAACATTTTGATAGATGGCAACACAAGATACGGCACAGTTTGAGAGAAAAATTAAAAATGTTTTAATAATTATTTCTAAACTTGGTACAGAAAAACTGAATTTAATAGAGATTAATTAAAAAAAATATTAAGAAAATTGATTACTAATGTATATCACTGCCATTTTTTTATTATACTAACACACTTTTATTTTCATAACATTTATTTTTATTATCTAATTTTTGCTGGCCATCAAATGGTAAACCATGTATTAATGTGTGTTTGGGAATACGTTACGTACATATATTACGCAACGCTATGTTACGTGTTGTTTTTAGATAATGCATTTAAATTTAAAAGTCATTTTTTTTATCTCCATATGTATGGTAATAGTAAAAAAAAAAAACTATATTACTAAACTTATTTGAAAACAATGTAATACATCAAATTCTTTATTCAATTATATATATGTATGCATAAGATTAATTATGAAAGAAATGTTGGAAAACTGACGTTTTCCAACTTTTATTTCATAATTAATCTATCATATTTTTAATGTCATGTCTATCATATTTTTATACCATATTTTTAAATTTTATACATATTTTTAAACATGTCTATCCTGTTTTTAATTTATTAAGATATGTATATATAGAGAGAGTGAATTAGAAAATTTATAAAGTCACATTCGAACCGAACACTAAGTATGTCTATGCTTGCATTATTGCAATACTTTGATAGATGCCAGCATGAGATACTGCTTAGTTTGACAGAATATTATAAAAGTTTTTAATAATTATTTTAAACATGGAAGAGAAAAATTGAATTTGATACAGATTAAATAAAAAAATATTAATTAAATTGTTTACTAACATACATTACTCTATATTTTTTATTATACTAAGGCACTTTTATTTTCATAATTTTTTTTTTTTTTATTATTATTATCTCCTTTTTGTTAGTCATCAAATCGTAAAACATGAATTAATGTGTGTTTGGGAATTCATCGCGTATATTAAGGAACAGTCAAAAACATATTCCGTTTTAAAATTAGGCTAGCTTGCATGTTGTTTTTAGATAATGAATTTAAATTCAAAAAGTTTTTTTGGATTCACATATAAATGCGAATATTAAAAAAAAACTGATGAAACTGTATTACAAAAGGATTTTCAAATGAATGTATTTATGAGAAAATGTATAAAATGTTTTATTTAATTAAATATGTATGTATGTATGTATATATATATATATATATATATTAACTAGTAAGTTTATTAAATTATATTCAAAGCAAGCAGAGAGCATTTCGGTGTTCGTATTATTCGAATCTTTCGATAGATGGCAGCACGAGATAGGCTGTAGCTGGTAAAATATATAACTGTTGTTGGTCTTTCAAGAGAAAAATGGAATTTCATGAAGACTAATTAAAATATATATTAATAATATATTTATGAAATGAAAATCAGAATTTAATAAACATTGATTTAGTAAAAAATATCATTTTTATTAAAAATTTCTTCTCTTCTTAAAATTACTCTTCTCTTTTAAATTAATATTTTAATAACAATTTAATTAATTATTATCCAATTTTAATTGCTATTTATTGAAATAAAAATTAATTTAAAACTTTTAAAACAAATTTTAATGGTAATATTTCTAGATTTATCAGAAAGAACTAGTAAATATCAGCTTTATGCTAAAGACAAATAAATTATGTATTTTTATTTTCTATTGATTTAATATTAGTAATACAGTTCATAACAAGATGAACATTAAATTTTAATTTTAATTTTTTTTAACCTTCGAAAAACAGTGCTATGAACAATGAGTACCCAGTACATTATTTTTGGTAACCAGACAATAGTAAATCAATATATTATGCGTGTTTACTATTGTAATTTCTTAATTTTTTATACATACAGTTACAAATAATACTGTTTTGAATGATGCGAGTAGTCTAAATATTTTTTAATGTTAAATAATATTTAAAAGCAGTTCCTTAGCTTAATTTAGATGTTGGCCTAATTTAAGATAAATCCAATTGTTGGCCTTATTTGTTTCAAAGAATAGTATTATCCCAGTATCTATTTTGTCAGCCTGTTGGTATAGCTTTCAACTAGGATGCTGGACTTATGTTTTTGTTTTTCAAGAATTATAAATGATTTTTTTTAAATTATGAAATAAGGCTTTGAAAACTAATAATACTTTAGAAAGCATAAGGAATGGAAGTTAGAGATATGAGTGTGAATGGATAACAAAATTGTAGCAAAATTTTCATTCTAATAAATTTTATGCACTATTTTATAATGCTAATTTTTATATTTAATTATTATAAAAAATTTAATTTCATTGATATTTTTTAAAAAAATAGTCTGTTTAATTTTTTCTCAATTTTTTAAAATTTAAATAAGTCCAAAAATTATAAAGCTCGGTTTAAAAAGTACAAAGTATAATTAATATTTTACCTACTAGTAATATTATTCTAAATTAAATGTAAATTATTTTATTATGTATTTTATTTATTTATTTATTTAATGTTCTTAAACGTTAAAAAGAAATAGAATATTGTGCAGACTTAGCAAAGAATTTAAAGTTATGACGTAGAATAGTGGACTTGAATAATTTAGACTTAAAATTTTTTTAAGGAAGCATTCATTATTTCAGATAATGATTATATTTTCAAAAATAATAAATTGTGATAATCTTTTAAAATTTAACTTGAATCCTTAAAATAGTGTACCATACAAATAAGTCAAGAAAATACTAAATTCATATGACATCAAAAACTCGATTTAAACTTTAATAAGACAAAAATACAATGAGTAATATTTTATAAGGTTTGGGAGAATAGAACTTTACATAATATAACATCGATCAACATCTGCACAAACATTACAAACATCTATACAAGTGAAAATCAATACATATTTCAAAAACACCCAATACAGGTTATGTTAAATACACCATTCATATTTTAAATAGACTAAACACAAAAAATCCATTAAATATTTTTTTAACACAAAAAATAAAGTTGTACACACATGTATATAACAGTACGATAGAGAGTCAAGAATATCTGCAGAAGACATGTTCGATTCATATTCCTGTTTGTATACCTATTCGCCGGAAATTGTGAAAAAGATGATAAACAACAATCTCAAGGTCATCCATCGATCACCAGCGCTTCATCGGCGACCAATCACCGAATCCTTCATCGAAAATATCCTCATCGAATCCCCTGGAATCGATTTCCGGAAATTTCCTTTTCTTCATGGTCTCTGTTCTCGAGCGCCCGTTTGACGATAGCAAGCGCAAAATTTTCCCCAGTTTCGGATTATCCGAGAATTGTTTGTAGCCTTCGAGTTTCATGTCTAGTTTTTTGGCCATGTTCAAGATCCGCGGGAAAACAAAGCGAGCTTCCTTTTCATCCAGGTAGTCAGAAAAGGCATCCGGAGCCAGGGAATGGGTCTGCAGCTCTCCCATAGATGGCGCCACTATATATAAGACAGCTGTGAAGAGAGTCCAAAGAGGAAAATTCATAGCCATCCTGCGAAAAGAATAAAAAACAATAGCTTATACTCAATATATATTTATTATAATATTTGTATATATTTATTACGTTAGTTTTATATATTTATGATATGTAAAGTATATAATTATTACAATAGTTGAATATATTTATGATATATGCAGTACATATTTATTATGATATTTGTATACATTTATGATATATGCAGTACATATTTATTACGATATTTGCATATATTTATGATATATGCAGTATATAATTATTATGATATTTGTATAGATTCATGATATCTGCAGTACATATTTATTATATTTGTATATATTTATATGTGCAGTATATAATTATTATAATATTTCTATATATTTATGATATATGCAATATATATTTATTATGATATATGTATATATTTATCATATGTGCAGTATATAATTATTATAATATTTGTATATATTTATGATATATGCAGCACATATTTATTATGATATTTATGATATATGCAGTATATATTTATTATAATATGTGTTAATTAACTAACTTTTTTCAGTTGAATTAGCATATAAAAATAGTGAAAAGATTAATACTGTTCCCAAAAGGAATTTAAAAAATAATTGATTAATAAGATTATAAAATAAAATATTGCTAATAAAACGGCAATAGACTCAAATTTTAATTCATATATAGTAGTAATGCTTCATTATGTGGGATTTCTATATGCAGTACTTAACGATATCTTTACCATGGCACTTTGGGAACTAGTAGATTGCATATTCAATATTGGCATTTCACTCCAAATAAGCTCTATATACTTATATATTAAAAGCATAGTAAATAAATACAGTATATTTCCGAATATAAGTCCATTCGTGTTCTCGAGTATGTGTTTTCCTCAAAAATTTTACCCCGTAAAAAAGCCGAAATAAAAAAAAAAGACGTTTTTTAATGAAGAGGACATAAATTCTAGTACGGAAAGCATTGATAGCCATGATTGATATACATCCAGACATTCCAATAAGTAAACGTAAATTTAATGAATAATTCAGAAACCTGTATTCTATATTTTTCAAAGGGTTTTTATCATTTCTGGAACAAGTTCAAGTTGAAACACCCAAAAATAAGTTAACAAATTAAAATAATTTTCCTTTTCCATGGTTAATTTTATGTGATTATATTCTGGTATTTATGTTGTTATTTTTATGTGATTATTAATTATATTATTTATTATAGGTATTCTGTTATTATTGAGTGCAGTTTGTTACTTCTCCGTTAACAGGGCACAAATTTCGATAATGTCAAATTGTTTGCGCAAGAAATCAACAATACGACGACGCAATAAATTAACAACATAAAAAAAAAAAAAATTTTTTTAAATAACTCATTTTCATAAAACGAATAACTAAATTTTAAATAAAATAAACTTTTTTCATAAATTTCAGAATCATAAACGAAAAGAAATTAAAACTTGCTTTGTTTATCGATACTAACGATTTATCGCTAACTGAAAAGTACATAAGCTTTTTTTCCAGATTAGCAAATCGGTATATAAGCTCAATTGAGATCCAGAAAAAAAATTAAAAAATGTCCGGCTTATACATGGAAATATAACATAGCATTTTTTTCTGGAGAATTTGCATTTTTGGAGATATTTGGCATTTCATTCCCAGGTGAGAGGATTTGACAAGTATACAATAGCAACCCTCAAATTTGAAAGCAGAGAAGCCGTATTGTGGACAGTTATGTTACATGCAATTAGTATTTTGTAATAATGAAAACAAGCTCTCACTGAAATCTAACAGCAGATATTCGGCGAAATGTATAATGAAACTCAGGAAATTAGAAAATGTCCGTGCGACATTCATAGGTCCAAACAATTACAGATTGAATATGAACTATACCATAAGTTGTTCCGTGATGATTGGTGATCGACCATGAGCTAGAAATGAAATGTGAGAATGTAGAATCCAATGAAAAGTGATAGAAGTTGACCCTCTTTCCTTCTTGAAGGAGTTTCTTAAAGAGAGGTTTTTGGAGGTGAAAGAAGCGAGTTCTGCGACAAGCCGATCAAAAATGTCATTTTTCTTTTTTTCTGAAGTGACTGAAAAGGCCGGAGTTTCCATCTGTTTTTCAAAGTGAAACCCTTGACACTTCATTTATCACGTCGTATCATAATTAGATTCAATGTAGACTCGAGAACTCCGACCTTGCAATGAATAGTACTTATGGTTTAATCGTGCATTTGTGATCAAATTTTAATTTTTTAATTTTACATTTCTTTGTATAATAACCCAGAGTTCATTATATATATATTGCTTGAAATTAAAAATTAAAGTATTTCCCATGAATCTGAAAGCGGCCCTCTTCTTGAAGTTGTTATAGGTCTAATATAAGTCGAGACATTATATTACTGTTTCTTTGGTCAGTGTAATTAAGATGATAATTGTTTCTTTGAAAAAAAAATCCATCCAGATTTTCCTTTTTACGGTTTGTAAATTCTAATAGAAAAGTTGAAATAGATGGACTGCAAAATATATGTAATTAAATATGAATTCCCGTATTGTTCCGGGTTAGAATAGCCTCACTGTAACCCATATATGTCGTAAAAGGTGACTAAAATGGGTAATCAGTACCCAGGGATATAATCGGGTGGGGCAAAGTCAGACTTCTTCCTTTGGGTGCCCTATGTCTTTGTGATTTAAGGTCAAGGAAAAAAATGAAGCTGCATTTTTTTACCATTTATCCTGGCTCGTGGGTGTAACAAATGGATTCATGGACTTGGTCTAGATGTTAGTGTTCACCAAGTGGGATAAGAAACAACAATTATGAAGACATTAATGATATTAAATATGACAGAACATTTAGTTATTTGTATTAAAAAACTGGGGCTGTACATTTTTTAATTATTCAGATCGATACTTAAAAAAATATGTAGCTAATAAGGACAAATTAACGTATAGAGAAAATTGCATAATTGTATTCAGCTTAATTTTAAAAGCTTCGTTATCCAAAGAGCACAATAAATTTATTAACTAATCAGAATAAATACGAAATGCGCTTTTCAATATTCTCCAAATCTACTCTTACTTTTTGATTACAAGACAGCTAAGCGCGAGTATACTTACAAGCTAATTAGGCACGTTTCAATTGTCCTTCATTATGACATTAATTTATTTAGCGAAATGAGTCATTAATTTATTTAGAAAATAAGTCGTATTTATTCAAGTATGTTATTTTGTATGTGATTGAGTTCACATTTTTTATGTTCTTTTCTTTTTACTTCTAATGGAATTCAATCAATTTGCAAATTGATTAAAACTCTGGCTAATGAAGTTACTTTTTCAAAATTCTTTTGAAACAACTTGTTTGAATAAACTAATATATGAGAAAATCGTTTAAATATTTAATAACTCAAATTATTCATGGATTATTTTTTTAGGCACTGGGTTTCATTCATATTCATGAATTTCTCAAATGCTAAAAATTAAGTAGTGTTAAAATGCACGGATACATAAATTATATAAATATCCTATGGCTTTATATCATTATAGAATATTATTTCATAAAGAATGAATGGAAAATTATAATTAGTTATAATTGTCAATATAGGAAAAAAGGAGTATTAAGTATTGAACAAAGCAGGATTCTGTTGAAAGTTAAAGTGAACATATATTTTTCGTTTCATGTAGTTGCAGCTGCTGGACAAAACGAAATTCAATTTTGTTAACGAGTCTAAATATTTATATATAACACTTTTTTCCATTTTTATTTAAGGTAAACAAATATAATGTATTTCTACTATAGAGGATGATATATATATATATATATATATATGTGATATATAAGGATGATAAATATGGATGATATAGGTATATATATATATATATATGTGTGTGTGTGTGTGTGTTATGCAATGAAACTCGACGTATGCATTAAATTTCATGTTATTATTTTTTCTTTACTTTATTGTATAATAAAAACTAGAAATACGTCAATAGAAATCCTTTTTTATCATACTACAAACATCAAATAAAATATTCCTGAAACTTTTGACCGAAACTCATACGAGACGATCGACTGACGCCCTATTGAATAACTGAATATTTAATTTTTTTATTATTAGTCTTTTATTCGCGTTTGTTAACTCCTCAAGCATTTGACAGTATAACTACTGACGCCCTATTGAATAACTGAATATTTAATTTTTTTATTATTAGTCTTTTATTCGCGTTTGTTAACTCCTCAAGCATTTGACAGTATAACTACTGGCTCCTATTGAATAACTGAATATTTAATTTTTTTATTATTAGTCTTTTATTCGCGTTTGTTAACTCCTCAAGCATTTGACAGTATAACTACTGACTCCTATTGAATAACTGAATATTTAATTTATTTATTATTAGTCTTTTAGTCGCGTTTGTTAACTCCTCAAGCATTTGACAGTATATCTACTGACTCCCCATTGAATAACTGAATATTTAATTTATTTATTATTAGTCTTTTATTCGCGTTTGTTAACTCCTCAAGCATTTGACAGTATAACTATTCAGAAATTAAATAGAGATTGTTGCTTACTCTCTTTATATTGTAACGTCTCGGCCTAGACTAGGCCTATAAAGGCTTCGAGCAGAGGGCCACTTTCAGGTTAAAAATTTAATTTTTATTTACCAGCATTATACATATAAGTGTGTGTGTGTGTGGGCATTCAGAACTTTATTTACAAAGAAAGGAAACTTAAATATATGAATTAGATACACAAGTGCAGTTCATTCCAAGGTCGGTGATTTTTATAATTCTCGAGTCTACGACGGATCTAATCCACCTGGTCTACAGCGGACTTATCACAAGGCGAAATACACGAAGCCACATAGGGCTCACTTTGTATACAGACGTAATCTCCGGCCTGTTCAATCATTTTCAAAAAAAGAGAAAAATAATACTTCTTGTCGATTCGTCACAGATCACTCTTACTTCTTTCTCAAAAAAAGCTTCCCTCATTTCTCATTGGAGTCGACATTTTATCATCCCCTGGTCTATCATCAATCGCTCATGGCGTAATCCATATCACATCTGTAATTGTTTCGATCTGTGAATGTCGAATAGACAATCGCTAAATTCATGAGGACTCATTATCCATAACACTGATTACCTGCTATCAGATTTGAGTGACAGGTTGTTTTCATTAGAACAAAACACTAGTTGCATGAAGTATAAATATCCAGGATACTGCTTATCTGCTGTCAGATTTGAGTGATAGTTTGTTATTATGCACTTGTTGAAGAATATACATCCTTTGTCCTGACAACAGAAATGCAATATCTCTTCTCGTGGGAAAAATGCTACAATATGTTAATAATGTTCTATAAAATCAAAAATATATTGAGATCAAAGTCCAACATCCAATTTTTTTGTGTTTAGCAAATAAAATGACGAAAACAAATTCATGACTCTCATGACGTTCAGATGACTCTCGAAATACTGAGTAATTCCTGTCGTTCTTTATAAATGTGAAATAATAACCTTGATCAAATCTTTTTCCACATAGTAGCAGATTTTTATCATGTAATGTTTCTGCCTATATTAGACCTATAAGGGCTTCAGGAAGAGGGCCAAGGAAACACTTTAATATTTATTTACAAGCAATATATATATATATATTTATAATTTTATATACATTTTTAATTTTATATCTATATATATATCAAATTAAAAATGTATATATATATAATTAAAAATGTATATAAAATTAAATATATATAAAATTAAAAATAAATAGTTATCACACCGCGCGTTAAACAAAACTAAAAGGAGTTCACTTTGAAAAACAGACGGAAACTCTGGACTATTCAGTCCTTTTAGAGTAAAAGAAAAACAACAGTTCTTGTCGACTAGTCGCACGACTCTCTTTTCTTCTCCATAAGAAAATCCTTCAAAAAGAAAGGGGTCAGCTTCCCTCACTTCTCATTGGAATACACATTTCTCAGTTCGTTCAAGCATCCATGCCACAGCCAGGATGAGCCCGTCCTTGAAAGGAAGATCTAACAATTTTGAGTTCAAGGTTTATTGTAGGAATGAATGGTGTTTTCTTATTTATTTTCTATACAGTACTGGCACCGCAGTACCTCAATGACTTCCATATATCTATTTGAAGACATGGATTGCTTTTCAAAATTTTGTCAACAGGGAAATGTAAAATCTCCAATGATGAACATAGTGACTCCCAGAATATATAATTCCATTCACAAGGTCTCAGAAAGTTTGTAGCGTATTAAAAAATCTTTTAAATTTACGCATTAAACTTTTAGGCTAATTAGACCGGGACTTACAATTTAACTTGGATTCCGAACCACTAACAAACTTCTATACTATCGCCAGGATTCTAACCTGGAGTACCAAAAGCTGGAGCGCTAGCAAATTTGCCACATACTACCTGTGGAAGTAAAAGCAAAAAGTAATGAATTTTTTTTGTTCTTTTCTTCTTTTTTTCCCCTAAAAAACCTGCCCTTTTGTTTGAAACACGTCTCATACATCACACAGGAATTTATTACGCCACAAACAGTTTTTTATGCTCACTGGTTATGATAACATATAACAATCATTTGCTTAATTGCACTGTATTTTGCAAAAAAGAACGCGCCCTTTATTATCCAGCGGGAGAAATTGATGCAGTCCATTCCACAGATCAAATTTTTATTTTTGTTACTCGAATAACGACGAAATGCAAAGTTACATTGTTTTATCTTACATATACGAATCTTTACTTTGCTCTAATTATTTGTATGCATATATTGAGGTTAATAGGATATATCACTTACAATTACAGTGAAACAAAATATTTTGCATAGTAGTTACGTAGAATTTCAGAGAATTATTTATTGAATTTATACAAATATTTAACTGTAACCAGCACATCAAGATATTTTTAAATTATCATTTAAGAAATTTCTTTAATTAAATTAAATGTGTATATCAAACATGATAAAAATTGAAAAATGATGAAAAATATCACAAATTAATTCTTAAAATACATGAAACATTCATATCAATAATAAATAAATAATAAGAAAATAATAAGTTATATTGTTTTGTCTTACTTATATGAACTTTTGACTTCACTAATTGTTTGTATTATATTCAATGATTTTAATAGAATGGGAAAGAAAACATACGGCATAGTAGTTCCGTATGATTTCAGTGATTTAGTGATTTAGTTAATTGTAAATAGAACAAGATATTTCTATCATTTAAAAATGATCTTTAATTAATTAAATAAAACTGATTTCTCGGTTTTCAAAAGTACAAAAACCTCCATATCCCTCAATTTCTGATTCAGTCACATCATGTCTAACATAACAAAGAATTAACACTTGAAGTCTATAAAACACTCATATCAATATCAAAGAAACAAATTAATTAATTAAAGAGTAAAAAATTACTGAATGAATCTTTTTTAAGAATCGAAAAATAAATTTATAGGTAATAAATAAGATTGATTTAATTTTATCTGAATATTTATTTTTACAGTCTACTTTTTTAAAATTTCTGACAATATTTTATTTTATGTTGAGTTCTTTTTTATACTGAACTCTATTAAATGTATTGCTTTTCATTCTTTGGTTAATTATTAACGGCTGATTGTTAGTTGATTATTAATATAGTGAATAAGTTTGTTCTACTGTTTATTGCAACGAAATTAAGATTATCTACTGATTTTCCTGTTTTCAAAATTATAAAAACTCTTTATTATTCAACTTTTTATTCAGTCATATCTTGTCAACATGTGATTGAAAAACTCTAATTAACTCTCCTGAAGAAGTAAATTCTGATGATTTTGTATAGTCAAGATTTAAAAGCGCTTATAGTATTTTTTCTATGTCAATAGGAGTATCTTTAAAACTGTTTCATATAAAATGAAAAACATAAATAATCGAAATTACACTGCATATAAAGTGAATGATAGTGAAAAGTATATAAAAAAATTTATTTGGTCAATGACATTGCAGTGATGTAACAAATATATATTTTGATTTTCATAGTAGTCAAGCACAAAATTGATTCAAAATATTCATTCGTAAGCTAATTTAAACTGTTTTAATTCATCAATAATAGGAAAAACAATGTATTTATGATAGAAAACATATATTTACTAACTTAGTAAAGAATTGTGAATTTTTATGGTATTTAGCATTAATTCATAATTGTTTTATCACTTATGTTCGAATGTGCATTTTTGTAAATAAAATTTTATGACAATAGATACATTTCATGGGGAGAAAAATTCATATCAAGTATATAGTTATCTTACTCTAACTACTCAATATTCCTTATATTTATAAAACTACAGATATAAATCAAACATTATTTTGCAATAATTAAATTTTCAATTATAAAATATTTAATAGTAATTCATTTTAACAATCCAAGTCCCAATTATATAGCTATGTTAATACAAGTAATTATATGATATTGGTAGGATAAATTCAAACTAATATAAATAAACTATGAGCAGAACCGTGTGCTTCATTGGTGTTCAAAAGTTAAGGAATATTGCTAATTAAGTGAATACTTCAGGAAATATCAATCGGAATAGCAGGAAATTTCAGTAATGAATAACGAGTGTAAAATTGTTATAAACAATGGAAAAGAATGATAATAATCCTCTTTATTATCCAAACAGTTTATAAGAAAACTGGGCATAAAGAAGTTCGCACTTTAGTGAAAAACAAATGAAATGTAAAAATGATTCTGAAGTGTAAGGTGTGTGGACGCCTCTTCCCTACTTGATATAACATTGTGGATGAATTGAGGGCTGAAAAAGTTCCAAACGTCATAGAGAGCCCTTTTCAGTTCTTGAAAGGAACTTGGTGGGTGCGGAAGAACTTTAAATTGTCTCCCCAGCATATATCACACATGTTCGATAGGATTCAGATCAGGTGAAAATGGGCGTGGTGGGGGAACGATGTCAGGGGAGAACGATGTGTGCTGGATATTTTCCATTTCAAGGAAGTCAGCGATCAGTTTCACACGATTTATCCTCCATGAATATGAAGTCAGGACCAATAACACTTCAAAACAGGCGAACATAGACATCAAGAAGTTCGTCTCTGTAACTTTTAGCAGTCACAGATGTCATCCCAAAGATATAGAAGTCTGTGCGATTGTCCGGGATTATGTTGTAAACACCATGACTCCACTTGACGGAAACTAATGTCCTTCCAGGAAATTCCACGTTCTCTCCATATCATTATTCTATGAGAATCAGTGTTTAGATTAAAGAGAGATTCGTCGCTATGCATCACATTAGTTCCCTCTCCCAAACATTAGTGCTGATGTTCCAAATTCCAGTTTAAACGAAAGAATTTATGCGCAGACGTGAGAGGAATATAAACAGAGGGGTCATCTTATAAGCAGACCAACTAGACTGAATTTTCTGCTGTCCGATAGGATTCAGATCAGGTGAGTAAGCAGTCAACGACATGAGCTGGATGTTTTCCGTTTTAAGAAAGTCATCGATCAGTCCCGCATGGTAACAAAGAGCTTTATCATCCATGAATATGAAGTCAGGACCAATAATTATTCGAATCAAGCAAACATAAACATCAATAATTTCGTCTGTACAGCCTTTAGCAGTCACAGATCTCTCCCCAAAGATAAAGAAGTCCGTGTGACTGTCCGGCATGATGCTTGCAAACACCAAGAATCCATTTCATGGAAATGTCTTCAAATAATGTCTTTCCATAATGTTTTCCATTATAATGTGTGTTCCACGTTTTCTTCACATCGTTATCCTATGAGAATCAGCATTCAGACTAAATGGGGATTCGTCCCCAGACATCATATTGGTCCACTGTATCAAAAACTTCAAATACTGTCCAAACACTGTACTTTCTGGAAACTCTTACACATGTGGCAACAGTGAGCGCTGAATCCAGTTCTCTGGCAAAATCTTCTCTTTGATGTCCACAATTATTGCAAAATATCGATTTTGAAGCATTCAACAACAATTTTCCAAGATCAATATCCTGCAAGGAATGAACTTGGTCTTGGTGATCGACTGTAGACATCTCCCGCACTTTGAAACATCTGTCACAGTTTTAGAACCACATATTGACTCACACTCAGAATTCGAGCTACCTGTGTTTGTGATCGATTAAATTTCAGCATTCAATCGATTTTTTCTTTCTCAAATATGTCCAGTTGTTGTCTTTGCCTAAACATTCGTCCTGTTTCATCGTTAACAACGTTCCTTTGCACATCAGTTACACGTTTCAATTTGACGTCTTTGTGTAACCATTCATTCTGTTTCATTGCTAACAACGTTCCTTTGCACATCAGTTTCACGAAACCTCTCTCAACTACCTATGCCATGTTAGTTCGGTTTCTTCGCATTCAGATATGCGCAGATATTTTACGCATGGCAAGGCTGACTGAAATGTTTGTTGAGTTAATGTTCACATTCAAATACTGATTCTCCACAAGTGATTTGGAAAAGTTTTACTAATATTTATTCACATATTATAGAATTTTATGAATTATGTTTAACATTTGGACCTGCGCGCATATTAGTTTTGTTTAAAAGTTTTACTCCAGGAATTGAAAAGTCAATCACATTTACCTTCACACGAAACAGGTTTGAACTGCCTATGATACTTGAGTATGTTTCTCCGCGTCCCTACACGCTCAGATATTTTGTGCATGTAGATGCCGATTGAAATCTTTTGAGCAAAAACAATTTTTTCACTTTCAACAAATTATTCTTCATAAATAATTTCGAACAATTTTGTAGATATTTACTCAAATTTACTCGCCTTTTATGAATTATACTTAATTTTTGGACACCATTTTGTGTGTTTCCTACTCATTAGCTAACACATTTGTCGTTCTATTATTCGAATTGCCCATAACCCCTTACATGTAATATACAGGGTGATTATAATTAAAGTTCCACCTTCAAAATGCTGTAAAAATGCACCATTCATCACATTGAGTTCAAATTTAAACTGAAGATACTTGAAGAAGGGGGAAACGATATGGCATCAAAAAAAAAGTTCCAAAATGTCTCATAGCTTTTTCCCATTCAATGCAGTACGACTTTGCCGTGGTGGATGGGCTTTCCACTAACAGTTCCCCTTAATCACTTTTTTTATGTGTTGAATGACTTGGAAGTCCTTTTTTCCTTCAAAAAAGCGAAACAATCAAGCACATTGAACAGTACAGTTGGTTTAATGTGCAACTCATGCCAAAGCAGTCGTAATTTCGATTCAAAGTGTCACTGGTAGTCGACTCCACTTTCATTATGCCACTTACATTGCCATCTATTGATACACTTTGGAACTCTTTCTGATGCCATACTGTTTCCTCCTCCTTCAAGTATGTTCAGTTCAAATTTGAACTCATTGTGACGAGTAGTTCTTTTTTTACAGCATTTTAAAAGTGGTACTTTAATTATAATCTGTATATAATGGAAAAAATAAGTTTTAATTGCATAGGATTTACTTTTTGTTTATTTTAAAATATGATATTCCTTGTCCTAAATCACTGCAAAATTTTAGCAAATTTTCTATCAATACGCATGAATAATCATAGAATAAATATTATCTTTTGTATACATTGTTAGAATATAAAGGAGAAATTTCTCATATTTAATATTAATGCTAGTTTTATGCAAAACAGTGCAATTTTCATAATTCGAAACTTAAATTCATGGATATTTATCTCCCCAGATAATGGACAAAATTATGGCTATCAGCTTTGATTTGACATAAATTTTCAAATCGGTCTTTGAAGCAAAAGTTTATTGAATGCTTAAGAATATAGATATAAATAAAGTATGTATGAAATACTATTTTTTTTATTTCCCACTATTTCATACATACTTTATTTTTATTTTTTTTTGTATTTAAAATATTTTTGATTATTTATATTTTCTCAACATCCAGGAAAGGTTTTGAGAAGAAGATTATTTTTAAAATTGAAAGTTTGTTTTTTAACTTGAGTTATTAAATGTGTTTATTCATTAATTGAAGTCATTTTAAGAATTAAATGCGTATTTTTATTATTTCTTCTATTATCAATGAATTAAAAGTTTATAAAAAACTTTTTATTAAAATTTCTATGCAGAACATAAAATAAAATATTACTGCTCCTATTTTTCGTTAGTTTTACGTGACATTTAAAATGTTTTTTAAACTTTTCAAAAAGGGGCCTGGTGGCCTAGTGCCCGGCACTCTAGAACTCGGTAACACAGGTTTTTCGGTTCTAACCCTGGTGGTACCATGGATGTTTGTAGTGGTTCGGAATCCACTTTAAATCGCTGGTCTCAGTCTAATAGGATCGTAGAGGGTTGTGGGAGTACTGTTACTCGCATCCGTAGCATATCTTCAAGCTACACGTGCCCCCTGGGTAGGGCTAAATGAGTAACATCGTTGCACCCGTTTGTGGCGTGAAGTTTAACTGTCTCTGTATTGACAGCTGCATTAGAGCAACATAACTGTTCAAAAGAATCTAATCATGTTGAACTGATTCACGTCATATTGAACTGATTCATTCATATACACTGAAGTGACAAAAGTCATGGGATAGCAATATGCAAATTTTTAGATGGCAGTAGCATCGCGTAGAACAGGTATAAATGCGCAGTGCTTTCGCAGAGCTTTCATTTCTGTTCAAGTTATTCATGTGAAGAGGTTTTGACGTGATGATGACCGCACGACGGGAATTAACAGACTTTGAACGCGGAATGTTAGTTGGAGCTAGACGCATGGGACATGCCATTTCGGAAATCGTTAGGGAATTCAACATTCCCAGATCCACTGTGTCAAGAGTGTACCGAGAGTATGAAAATTCAGGCATAACATCCCACCATGGACAGCGCAGTGGTCGACCGCCTGCACTTAACGACCGAGACTGGCGACGTCTGCAAAGAGTCATAAATTCTAACAGACAAGCAACACTGCGTCAAATAACCGCAGAAATCAATGTGGGACGTACAAGGGACTTGTCTGTTAGAACTGTGCGGAGAAATTTGGCTTTCTTGGGATATTCCAGCAGAAGACCGACTCGAGTGCCTTTACTGACAGAACGACATCGCTTGCAGCGACTCTCGTGGGCACGTGAGCATATCGGTTGGTCCCTAGATGAATGGAAAACCGTGGCCTGGTCCGATGAGTCACGATTTCAGTTGGTAAGAGCTGATGGTAGGGTTCGAGTGTGGCGCAGACCCCACGAAGCCATGGACCCAAACTGTCAGCAAGGCACTGTTCAAGCTGGTGGTGGCTCCGTAATGGTGTGGGCTGTTTTTTCATGGCATGGACTTGGTCCTCTGGTGCGACTGGACCGAACATTGACTGTAAATGCTTATGTTCAGCTACTTGGAGATCACTTGCAGCCATTCATGGACTTCATGTACCCAAACAACGAGGGGGTTTTTATGGATGACAGTGCGCCATGTCACCGGGCCACAACTGTTCGCGATTGGTTTGAAGAACATTCTGGACAATTCCAACGAATGATCTGGCCACCTAGAACGCCCGACATGAATCCCATCGAGCATTTATGGGACATCATTGAGAGGTCTGTTCGTGCCCAAAATCCTGCACCATCAACGCTTTCACAATTATGGACTTCTATCGAGACAGCATGGCTCAATATTCCTGCAGAAGACTTCCAACGACGTGTTGAGTCCATGCCACGTCGAGTTGCTGCACTTCGCCGGACGAAAGGAGGGGCGACACGATATTAAGAGGTATCCCATGACTTTTGTCACTTCAGTGTATTCTGTATACGAATGCAATTCACATTTAAATGTAATTAAGAAGATTTAAAACTATATAATTCGCATGTACTTTTTTAATATGCTTCGCTTTCGTAAGGGTGGCAATGTAGGTGATTCGCTGCATTTTCTAGGCTTTCGAAACATAAAAATAAATCTGTTATGCTTAAAAATGTATGCAAAATACGTACATCCCCTACTCAATACAAGATATACATAAAAATGTGACATAAAAATAAATCAATGAGTGTTCATGAAACGAGTACTATCAATGCGTTATAAATTACAAATTATACATAATTGTGCATTTGAATTAAAAAATTTAAAAATTCTTTTGAAGTTTTTTTTTTAAATTGAAATCATTTAATAGATATGTACATGAAAACCTGAATTTCAAATGAAGAAACCCTAACTTTAATAAGTCTGTTTAATTCCAGAGTCTTATAATTGAATAGGGAAATAAAGAAAGTTGCATTTATGTATAGGACCTGATGGCCGAGTGACTATCGCTCTGGCGCTGGCTACCGCAGTTTTCGGGTACGAGTCCCGACCATGGGTGTTTGTAGTAGTTCGGAATCCACTTTAATCCGTAGGTCCTGGCCTCTTATGTCTGTAGAGAGTCACAGAACCCAATCATACTTCTCACCCACATCATTCCTAAACTGTATAAGGGGCAACTCAGCTCTAGGCACAGTTATGTGGTGTGGTGTAGTAGTAGTAATATGACTGTAGAGCGTAGAGCTGATAACCCTAGTCCGTAAAAAGTCAGCGTCACCGTGACAAGTCAGACTTCTAACTACGGGTGCTCCATCATAACAAAACCCCCCACCCCCACCTCCTTTATCCTCCGTCCATGAAAGCACACGGGTTCTTGTACTTGACCAAGTTGCTGCTGTCTACCAAGTGGGATAAAAAGCAAAGCATTTATGTATTCATACTGTTTCAGTAGATTAGATAGGTTACAAGCTCAAATTAAGATTTTAAATTGTAGGGGGGAAATATTTCTTTTTTTATTATTAATATTCTATTAACCCAATATCTTGAAATTTTAATCAATTTTTTTTACTATAGATTGGTTTATTGTGTCGCGCTATGGTCATTTTGTGCACACTTTAGACTAATTAGACCGGTACCTACAGTTTAAAGTGGATTCCGAACCACCAACAAACATAAATGCCCCCGCCAGGATTCGAACCTGAAGCCTGTGGTATTTTTTTTCTATAAGCAAATGTTATATTTCATTTAATATTTAATATTTCGATGCCAATTTATAAAAGAACTGTAATCCTTAATCTATTTTTGTTATATTTATTTCAAAGGATAAGTTTTGTTTTAATTAAAATATATTTTTAACTTCTAAAAATACACAAGCGTTAGAATAAAATTCATGTAATTCTTATTGTGCAACTAATTTACGTTACATTTTTACAAACTCACTTTAATTTGTGTTACATTTTTTTCACCATTTTACGAAGTATTTTAACGTAATTTTTTTCTTATACTCGTTCAAAGCCAATTTATTTGCTATTCATACGTAAAAGCATCTTATTCTATTTTAGTTTCTAAACACAAGGGAATAATTTGCATTCATTACTCAAATTGGTTGTAATGAATTTTTAAAGTGCCATTTCAATGCATCTTCATTATGGGGGTCCTTTCAGCTTCGTCAGCAATATAAAGGTTATTGCATGTATAATGCTTACGTAATTAGTAAAAGCTTCTTCATTATTAAATTACAATCTGTATTCATTCATTGAAAAAAAAATTTTAAATTCCAATTATTGAATAGGTGTAGAATTAAGCTTCTCTTTTTTAAATTATAATTAGTTTTTATTTATTTATTTATTTTTTGGGGGAGGGGACAAATCTTTACTGGACGGCACAGTGTCGTATGGCCGAGAGGCCACGGACGGGTGTTGATTGAACAGAAAAGAACTCTCTTAAAATCTGTATCATATTTTTTAAACCTTCTTGTATAATTGTATTAACAGGCGTTGCATCTTCTTTAATACAATTGTATTTGCAATTATTGCAAATATCCTTTTTTACAATGTTTTTTTTGGGGGGGAGGGAAAGGCGAATGGATTAATGTTTTCTCTAATTCGAATCAACCAATCTAATAAGCATATCAGAAGACAGACAATTTATGGTCCTAGACAATTTACGATGCATGGCTTTTTTTCATATTTGTAATTAAGTTAATGTGTTCGTACGGAAATATTTTGTAATTTTTTTCTTTTTTATATTTTTTACATACACACATATATATATATATATATATATATATATATATATATATATGGACAGTTTCATACACCTATTGAAACTTTAATAATGCTTTAATCCAGTGTTTACAGCAAAGAGAGTTTGAAGTATATTTTAATGGTATATTTTTTAACAATAAACATTTATCTACCGTAAATATAATGTCAAAATAATTAAAATAAGAAAAAAAATTGTCTCATGTCTTTTCCAGAATTATAAAATTATTTGTGAATAAATTAGAGAAAATTTAGAAAAGCATAAACGGACAGGACATCTCATTTATCACTCTTTAGACATTTTATTAAATTATAAATTAAAATAATTAACTTCTAAGGTCTTATTAGAGATTGCTTTTACCCAGATTAATTTTTTTCATCCATAAAGTTTTAAAGTTTAACAGTAATGTTACGCAGAAATTTTTTTTTTGCTTAATTCTGATTAATATGTGGATTATTTGCAAGTTTTTTTTTTTTAACTAATTTGCTTTAGTTTTAAACCTATCAGTTTTAATAAACTTAATGCCTTAATTTTCAATAAAAAATTTCTATATGTTGCCTAATTAAAAATTATTAAAAATATATTTAATTCAGAAATTTACTAAAAAGAAACGATTGAGTCAGGATAGATAGAATATGAATTTCGTGGAGAAGACGAAAATATGTTCTCTTGAGGGCAGAAATTCCAAATCTTATAATCTGTAGTTAAATCTATTACCATTGACAGATTTCAAAGTTTATGTTTCAACTTAGAATTCTTTGTAACATAAAAAATTTAAAACATGCATGATATTAACAAACTGTTTGACTATATAGCGTTAAAATTAAGCAGAGTTTTGGAAGTTATGATAACATTTATGATTTCTTGTATTTATATGTCGTGTTAGTAAGATATTAATAAACAAGTAATATAGAAAAAAAATTAAAGTCAATTCCTACTTTTTTTCACTATAATGCAGAAAGTCTTTTATAAATAATTTTCATTCATTTTTTTAAGTTTATCTGGCGCCATCTATTAGTAGATATATGCGGAATTATATGGTGGAAAAATTTAACTAACAATTATAAAAAATAACATTTTTTACCCATACTACTTATTGTTTCAATTTTAAATTGTTTCATTACAATTTGTTGTTGTGTTAATATTTTCTAACATAAAACATGCAGAAATTAGAAAATCAATTCTTTCTATTTCCAAAAACATCAAAATAAGTTTTAATAATTTATATTTCATTTATTTTGACAAATTTTTTAAACTCACAGAGACTAACTAACTCCACAATTAAGTTTTTATAAGACTCAGACAAAAATAATTTTTAGAAACCAAATTATTTCATACAAAGATTGATGAAAGTGTTATTATTCAATTCCTTCTATTTCCATTCTTCTCTATATATATATATCTTCTTATATTTTCAGTCGTTAATAAAATACTTCTTATTCATCCACTCAAGTTCAGATACATTTTTTTGAATTTGTAGTGGATGACACTGGATGCTAATACAGTTTTTTCAAATATTAATTCAGTAATTGAATTTAATTAATCAATTTTAGTTTTTTTTAGATTTAAGTTGCATATATCTACCAATAGATGGCGCCAGATAAGCTTAAAAAAATGAATGAAAATTATTTATAAAGGGCTTTCTGCAATATACTGAAAAAAAGACGGAATTGACTTTAAAAAAATTTTTTTTTCTATTACTTGTTTTGTATGTAAAGAATATAAAAGTTTTAGATAAAAGATAAAATCCCGAAAGTCTTTAAAATTTATGTTTCATTTATTTTGGCAAAATTTTTTAAACTGTTAGAGATTTAACTAACTTGATTGTTATTCACTTAATTGATTGTTATTTACTATTTGAAATAAAATAGTGAAGAACAGTCAATTTTGTAACATTGCTGCTAAATTATCTTTCTGGGAAATTTAATATTTTATGTGAGGGTGAAAAAAATTTTATTTCAGTTGAGTTATAATTTAGAAATCATGTAAAAGGCATGTTTTGGCAATGGAAAAAAAAATCATTAGTTTAAAAATTTTATCAAATTAAATGAAGCATCAATTATAAAACCTTTGGGTATGTTTTTATCTTCTTAAATACATAAAAATAATTACATTTTCATCAACCTTCGTATAAAATAATTTGGTTTGTAAAAATTAACTTTATCTGAGTATTATAGAAACTTCGTTGCGGAGTTATTTAACTCTCCAGTATAGAAAATGTTGGATCAAACCTGAATTCATACAAAGAGAATTAAAGATAACTCCAATATGACTGAACAACTGAATTTGATTAATTATTATTTAATTTGAGTTATTGAATACAATTTGACATTGATTGGATTAATTAATGTCAAATTGGATTCAATTGACTGTTGGATTGGATTTAATTAATTGTCATTTTGTAACGCAGGATTCTAATCTAAGTGTATTAACGTTTATCTCCTAAAGGGAGTATTTAATTTGACTAAAGAACATACTTTAGATTATTGTTACCCTTAAACTACAATAATTTCGTTATTTTACCCGTAATTTCTAGAATATTATGAAAAAAAGTAAATTTTGTCAAAAGACTTTTATGATTGTTCTATACTTGCATTTGAGTACTGCACTGTAAATAAATTATAGTTTAAAAAAACTAAAAAACACGCTTTTAGAGTTAATTAAACTAAAAAGTAAAAAATAATTGTTAACATAAGAGTAAAATTACTGACGAGAAAAATAATGTCACTGTTCTAAAAGCGGCCAGAACGCTAGCCAATTGTCTATCAGGCC
Organism: Caerostris darwini; assembly: GCA_021605075.1. NCBI lineage: Eukaryota > Metazoa > Arthropoda > Arachnida > Araneae > Araneidae > Caerostris > Caerostris darwini. The sequence continues at coordinate 42,017 of BPLQ01001982.1, forward strand.
GCAAAGCACTGGATAGAGGTTTGGTTTGTCACTCTATGAGCATTTTGTGCACACTTTGGGCTAATTAGACCGAAATCTGCAGTTTAACGGGGATTCCGAATCACTCACAAACATCCATGCCCCGCTATGATTCGAACTGTAAACTTGTGGTACCAAAGGCCAGAGCGCTAGCCATCAGGCCCCATAGCATTGGGTACAGGAGTGTTATGTTGGGTAAAGTAAAGTAACGTTTCTTCTAATCGTCATAGTCCCTGGACAGCTCCTCTCATAAATAATGGATGATGAGATTATTTATGTGCCATTGAAAATTAATAGTAACTACGAAACTGTTGTTCAGAAGAACCAAAATCATAAATGCATCATTACGAGATGATTACCACTTTGAGCAATTATCAATGAATTTTTTCGTAACTCATTTGCTTCAAAATTAGTTTGAGATTTATAAGAGCATTTCGAATCTTGTTGAAGCAGGATTCTAAGAAAATTCTAAGAAATTCATTAAAGATTAATTCAAATTAGTAAATAATACAGCGTTTAAAAAAATTGTACATTAAAAAAAATTTTTGCTTACATGTGAATAAGTTAAAATAATCACTCTCCGAAAATGATTAAAATAGTAAAAAGAGCAAAAATAAGGGTTAAAAAATAATTTTTACTTTGTCTGATATTCTGTTACGATGCACTAAAAACCCTTTCCATTAAGTGATGGCTTAAATGCCACAAGCTTATTGAATTTTCGCTCATAAATTGCAATTCAAATTGCTCTCAACGATGCAAAGAAAGAACAATTACTAAAAAGTTGGCTGAGAAGTTCTTCCAGATAAGCTCATCGCGTAATAAAAATTTGCTGCTCACTCACTTAAGAAAATGAGAATTTCAGAATTGATTGTCATAAATAAGATTACTTGAAGATTAATAAATATGGTGGTTTGAAGTTTTCTCGATTTACTTTTCTACTATACTTTATTGCATATAAAAATATTCATGAAACTTCAAAGCAGAATTTTAACAAAGTAAAACAAATGATAGATGCTGAAAAAAATAATTATTTATTTTTGGTAAAAATATTAAAAATTGTCCATTTGCAAAAACAATCAAGCGTTTTTTAACCAGCAAGTAAGCAATATTTTAAATTACGATATTTCTACCATAACTAAAAAGAGGGATTTTTTTTTTGTAAAATTGTTTTGGAAAAGGGAAATTTCTTTTTAATAGAAAAATAATAAATTTTATTTATATTTTTATGAAATATAAACTTATATTTATATTTTTTATGAAATATAAATTTATATTTATATTTTTTATGAAATATAAATTTATATTATAAAATAATAAATTTAATAAATTTCTTTTTTTCATTTGTAAAAACTAATGAAAGCGTTTGTCAAGCCTTGTCAACCTTTTTTAACAAGTAATATTGTAAGCACTATTTTAAATTATGGTCTTTGTACTATAACTAAACGGATGGTTATTTTTTATACATGTAAAATTGTTTTAGAAAAAAGTAAATTTCATTTTAATAGTGTGTATGTTTTAAAAATGTGGAACATACATTCATTACATTTATAAATTTTCTTGAAACTTCAAAGCAGAATTTTAACAAAGTAAAACAAATGATAGATGATGAAAAAAATTATTATTTATTGTTAGTAAAAATTTTGATTAAAATTTGTTCATTTACAAAAAACAATCAAGCGTTTTTTAACAAGTAGTATTGTAAGCATTATTTTAAATTTTGGCTTTTCTACGATAACCAAACAGATATTTTTTCTATAAAATTATTTTAGAAAGAAAAGGAAATTTCACTTTAATAGTGTGTATGCTTTAAGAATATAGAACATATTATATTTAATGAATTTAAGTTGGTTAGTATTTTTTGGATTGTTTGCAGATAAAATATTATTGATCATTTTCACTCGTTTTGAAGTTAACATTTATCCTATTATATTAAAATCATCTAAAATTTTTTTTCTTTCTAATGCAGCTGGCAGACACTTAGACAGCTTGGTCTTGGATGCCTTAAGGCAAGCGCTGCACAGACGTTACTCACTTTGCATTACCCAGGGGCGCGTGCCACTTGAAGATAAGCCACGGACGCGGAGTAACAATGCCCCCGCAACGCTCTACGATCCTATTAGACGGGGACCTACTTTTTAAAATGGATTCCGAACCACTACAAACAGCCATGGCACCGCCGGGACTCGAACCCGAAACCTGTGGTACCGAGCGCCAGAGCGCTAGCCACTCGGCCCTTCAGGCCCCAAATCATTTAACATTTATTCTATTATATTAAAATCCTCTAACATTTATCCTATTATATTAAAATCCTCTAACATTTATCCTATTATATTATAAATATTATCCTTTTTTTAAGTAAATAGATTGTTGTTACGAAGTTTCCCCAAAGAATTTAAACACTTATAATTTCAGTTAATGGGCATGTTTTTTTTTTAATTATTGATTTGACTTGACTTGACTAGGTGCTTTGAGATTTATGCTCACTGATGCTGTTATATCTCAATTTATCCAAATACTGTTAAAATATTACAGACAAAAGTATTTGAGAAATTGAAAATGAAAGCTTTTAATAATTATTTTAAATCTTAAAGTTTTAATTAATTTACTGTAAAAATGCATTTCTTCTATTAAAGTACTTTATAAATAACAAGTGACTTGGATGACAAGTTTTTTGGGATAACTGACGATTTTGTCGATTGATTTGATGAAGCTTACAGGAAAGACTTATCAACTTCAAGAAGCTTCAAATTAAACAAGGGGACATTCATAAAAAAATAGCTTGCCTATGTATTGAAGTACCTTTGGATGGATTTTTTATATGAAATTAAACATAAATAAAACAAAAAATTAACCCTTAAATAAAACATAAAATTTATTAAAATTTTTTATGGTTTACTTTATGAATACATATGAAACACATCTACTAATTTTCGTTACATTCGGTCAACTCCTTATTGGTGAGTCATTTTTAGAGTTTATTCAAATATAAATTGCCTTATATGAATGTCATTAGAATTTGAACTTTCAATTGTTTATAAGCAATATAAATTTAGTATAAGGCAAAAATTCGGACAATTCCTTACTGGTAGAACCATGTTTAGAACCCAAAATAAATTGCATCATATGAATCCCATTAGAATTTGAGCTTTAAGTTGTTTATAAGAAATATGCCTTATAATGCGTTATAAGGCAAATATTCGGACAATTCCTTATTAGTGAGTCATTTTTAGAGTTCAAATATAAATTCCCTCATATGAATCCCATTAGAATTTGAGCTTCCAATTGTTTATAAGCAATAGGATTTCATTATAAGACATCTATACAAAAGCACTGAAACTTTAATAAAACTTTAAAAACTATCTATTCACGTATCAACGAAGGAAATACAGATATTTATTTCCATATCTTCTTTTTCTAAAATTGGTTTCACCACGAACAAATTGATATAAATGAAATGAACACAATAGCTGTGTACAATAAATCAATATCTAGCTTTACCATTTGTTGCAATCTGTAATTTTGTCAATGCAATTAGATTTTAAAGAGACCAACTTTGTAAATTAGTCAAACACAAAATTAATTGGATTAATCTTAAATTCTTATTAATTGTAACAAAAATATTCTCATCTAATTGAATCTCTGCTGATGTAATCATACGTCCTTGAAAATTCACAAAGATAATATGCGGATACTTATTTGAGAAAGAAATAATTAATAAACTTGTATCATCTTACCAGGAAGTGTCTGTCATTGAGGAAGCTGATATATGGGCAGTAAAAGGATCTTTTAAATTACCTGAAGACGAAAATTGGAAGCAATAAAATGCAATGTTATGATCTATGAGACTAAAAAAATATAACTATTGAATTATTGCGTGCCTTTCATAGAAATGGTGTTTCTAATACTTTCTTCTTTACTGTTGGAATATTACAACAAAACGCATTTCGTATGCTTAATAAAAAAAAATGGCAGTTGTTAACAAATAGATATATTGGAAAACTAATAACTAACTCGGTTTTTCATTAAGGAAAATAATCTGTTTGACAAAATTCAGTTTTTTTCGAAGTACCAACCTTCAATTATTGTTTAAAAAAAACATAGCTGTAACATGAGGAAAATGGAATTTAATTAAATCAAATGTATCAAAGCATGGCATTTTTATGAGGACATAATTTTCTTTATAATGCTGTGTTTCTAGAAATTGTGATGTTTATTTACATGTAGTAAATTAAAGCAAGTTCAATCTATTTTTATTCAAATAACACTGGATTTCTGCCAAAGAAAATTATTGCATTCATCTAACAAACCTTTTTTCAAAAGCAGCTTACAGTATCTTTATGCCATAAGCAAGGGCCGCACCGTTGTTACTCATTTAGCACTACTCACGGGGCACTTGTAGCTTGAAGATATGCTACAGTCGCGAGTGACACTACACTCTACAGTTTAAAAGGGATTCCGAACCACTACAAACCTTATGATAGTGAGCGCCATAACGCTAGCCACTCGGCCATCAGGTCATATCTAACAAGCCATGATTAAGTGTTTTATTGACAGTATATCACTAGTGAAGATAACAAATTTAAACAATTTAAATTAATTTCCAAATACTTTGTTGCATCAAATATATACATATATATAGTTTTTAAAAAACTGTATAATTTATACTTTTTTTAAAAAAATGTATAATTTATACTTTTTTAAAAAAAATTTATAATTTATACTTTTTAAAAAGATTTATAATTTATACTTTTTTTTTTAATAATAAAAGACTTTAAGAGTGGTTCATAAAGAATCATGGTCTTTATCTCTTACATTCCCTACTGATATGCTTTTTTTATTAGTTATGTATGTAACTATTTTTATTATCTGAGTGAGTTACGCATTTCTCACTTGTATAGTACTGCTATTAAGACGTAGATAACAATCATTATGGTACAGATTAGAGGCTAATATGAGTGCGGTCTTGATTCAGTGAACTTTGTGGTTGTTATGGCATAAACTGAATTGTTTCTTTAAATGATAATTCGAAACCTATAGCTGTTATATTTATTTAAAATTGAAAAGACAGCACTGCACAATTGCAACACATAATGCACAAAACATAAGGTAAATAATTATAAAATCATATTAAAGCAAGTTCATTTAAGGATCCTTGTACTGTCCCTACTATCTAGAACACTTCACTGTATTATTCGAAAATTTTAAATGTTAAAAATTTGAATGTTAAAAATGTTAAAAATTTGAATTAATAGGTCTTCTGTGTAAAATAAAAGGACATTTAATGCAAAACAATCATTTAAAAATAACAAACTCACCATGAAAAAAATAACATGCGGCAAGAGTAATAGATAGTCAAACAAATGTTCCCTGAAGGACTATAAACCCATATTTTCCATTATAATTTTTTTTCGATTCAGATTAATTTTTTACTTAAATTGTGGTATTATTTTGACAAGTTATTATTAAAAATTTTTAACAATATCTTAACTTTTTAACAATAACTTACGTTTGTGAATAAAGTTAAACACACTTTTAGCTTTATTCACAAACGTGAAACAAAATATACAATATTTTCATTATAATTTTTTTTATATTAATTACCTTAGTAAACAACATTATTATTTCTTTGAAAATAAAACTTCAAAATTGAATTTTAAAATTTAAATTTTTATATTATTATTCTAAACATTAAATTAGTTTTTTAATGAATATTAAGAAAAATTCTTTACAAATTTCAAGATATGTAACGAATTTAACTTCAAGACATTTTTTATTTAATTTAAAATAGGAATCATTTCAATTTTATTCATGTTTTTTTAATTTGATAAGGAATTATAATTGTTAAAATAAAAATTAAATAAGTAAATAAAGAAGCTAAAGTAATAATTGAAGAATTTCATATACAACAAATTAAACAGATAAAATTATTTAAAATTACCATAAAAATATATGACCTTTTCAGACAAATTGTATTTGACTATCGAAAGTAATAAAAAGATTTAAGGAAACATTTTAGAGAACTTCAAAGTTCTTATAGTTTTTGAAAAATAATACATTTCGAAATATAACAAAAAAATGTAAACACTATAATGGAAAGAAATTTGATCGAAATTTAAAAGCAACTGAAAGCAATATTATTTTCGTAAAGAAAAGTTAAGTTTTAATATTGAAAGGATATTATTATCTTAGAGTTTAAAGAAACAATAAAATGGAAGTAAAAACTTGGTAATCCAATACGAAAACCGTTCTGAAACAATTTTGTGATAAGATATTTGTTTCTTTAGGGAAGAATTTTGACTTCAGAAATAATGCTTATGTTTAATTCTTTTAAATAAATAATATTGTCACTCATATTATAAACAATTGCATTAAAATATGTTATTTTTTGTAAGTTGTTTATTATTGTTATTCAAGGGAGTTAAAATATATAAATCAAACAATGTAAAACATCCATTTATATACAGGGTGATTACAATTAAAGTCCCACTTTCAAAATTCTGTAAAAAAGAACCAATCCCCAATGAGATCAAATTTGAACTGAACATATTTGAAGAAGAGGGAAACGATACGACATAAAAAAATGTATCAATAGATGGCGCTGTAGTGTCAAATGTGCTTGATTGTTCCTGTTTTTTGACGGAAAACATTACTTCTAAGTCATACAACAGTTGTGACACTGTTAGTGGAAAACCCATCCACCACGGCAAGGTCATACCAAATTGGATGGGAAAAATCGGTGGAAATTCTTTTTGATGCCATACCATTTCCCCCCTTATTCAAGTATCTTCAGTTCAAATTTGAACTCATTGTGACGATTGTTTCTTTTTTTTTTTTTTTTTTACAGTATTTTGAAAGTGGAACTTTAATTATAATCACCCTGTATATGTATATAAAATATATATTAAATGCATGCACTTTAGATTTCAGGTACACTTCAGCCAGAAATTCGTTGGAGTGAGATCGGGGGACCTTGGCGGCCATGAAAGCAACGTGACTTGGAATGGGGAGATAATTGTGTTACCAAACTGTTGTATTAAGAAAAGTTTGTCAAAAGACCCCACATGTGGAGTGCACTGCACTGCTGAATGGAGTCTGATTTAAACGTTGATGAAGGAGATATAGCGTAACATGGTGTATCATATTTTCCACTTGTTCCGTGTTAATCAGAATAAATCACACTGAATTCGTAAATGTGTTTTTTTAAATAAAACTACATTCATGCCGGGGAACTATTTACGCTGATATTAATAAAATATGCATTTGATAGTCATGGATTACCTCTATCTTCGAGGTAAATTGTTAATTATTATTAAAAGAATTATGAGAAGAATTACTTAACGTTTAATTCATTGAAAATTTTATAATTCCTTGTTTATTCGATCTATTATGAAAGGGCTTTTTTTTTTCAATTCCTTCTATTAGCTCACACTCTACTCTCCCTATATATATCTTGTTAAAATTTTCAATCAATAATAAAATACTTCTTATTTCTCCACTCAAGTTCAAATACCTTTTTTTAAACTTGTAGTGGTTGTTAATACAGTTTTTTCAAATATTAATTCATTATTTAAATTTATTTGATTAATGTTAGTTTTTTTTAGATTTAAGTTGCATATATCTACCAATAGATGGCGCCAGATAAACTTAAAAAAATGAATGAAAATTATTTATAAAGGACTTTCTGCAATAGAGTGAAAAAAAAGTAGGAATTGACTTTAAATTTTTTTTTTTTTTTTTTTTTTTTTTTTTTGAATATTACTTGTTTATTTTATAATAATACACCAATATCATACTATATTAAGCAGAAAAGTCAAATCATCGTCAAATTAGTTAAAACATTTCGTTAATTAATTAAACATTGGTAAAGGAGATATTGTGTAACATGATGTATAATATTTTCAACTTGTTCCGTGTTAATTAATATAAATCACACTGAATTCGTAAAGGAATTTTTCAAATAAACTATGATCACTGATGGCAGTGGATTATTTACGCTGATAATAATAAAACATACATTTGATAATCAAAATTATCTCTGTCTTGGGGGTTAATTTTCATTTTCGTCTTTTTGAAATGTGTAAAGAATTGCTTAATCTTAATTAATTGAAAATTTTATAATTCCCTTTAGATTTTATTGTTTATTCGATCTATTGTGAAAGGTTATTTTTATTTTATAATACTATATTAAGCAGAAAACTCAAATCATCTTAAAATTAGTTAAAACATTTCGTTAATTAATTAAACGCTGGTAAATGAGATATAGTGTAACATGATATATCATGTTTTCAAGTTCTTCCATGTTAATTAGAACAAATCTTACTGAATTCGTAAATGAATTTCGTTTCTTGCTTCATACAGCGAAGGTATTTAAATAAATTCTCAAACTTATATCTCAAAACATAGATAATGTAATAAATTATCTAATGTAACAAAATATATAATGCAATATAAGCATATATAACGTAATAAAATTGGTACAATGGATTTCCAGAAACAGGAGACAGGAACAACTTTTATTTTTTCTTTCTAAGATGCATTCTATGTTAAAGTCTAAATTTAATTTTAAAAATCTAAATCTAACTTTAATCATATAAAGGACAGCAAGTATGTGTGTTTGTTTATTTATTTTCTTTTTCATGTTTATAAAAACATAAAACTTAAATTAAATTGCTTTTTTAATGCTTAAGAAATTTCACTGAATAAATAATTTAGACTAATGTATTTACAGATCCATTATATAAAACAAATAATTTTAAATAAATCAATTCAAGTTTATCTAGAGATTGTAAGAGTTAAATATTATCTTTTGACATTTAAAATCATCTTAATTTTATAATGTTGCACAGTGTTTGGAAAAACGTGTTATAATTTTTTAATCAAATATTCTAACCTATATAAGAGACCAATAAACGTAATATTTTTTCTTTAAGACTTTAAATAGTTACTAACAGTAATAGTATAATAGTAAATCACTATTTCTGAAACACAATTTTTCATTCAAAAATATAAATTGTGTCTACTACAATTCACATTGCATCGATTACAATTTACAAATTTTTTTATTTCTCTCCAGATATTTATATTAGTGGTAACTACTTACTTCTTTTTCTTTGAAACTGTAACCTTATTTTTATTTTATGTTTAATAAACATTTGCGTAGAAACGTTTTGAAAATATACTAATAATGTGCTTCCAAATATTTGATTATTGTAAAATAAAATTTCGTTAAAAAACGTGCTAAAAAGAATTTTTACCATTTGTCACAACAAGAGAAATTTTTAAAAGAAAAACCTCTTTATATTTTCTTTTATTATTTTTCGATTTTTTTTTTCATATGTGTTCCATTCTTAAAATTTTCTATTCTTTAAGTAGTTCTAACCATATTTGACAATAATATAATAATTTTCAACATAGTGGTAAGTAGAAAAAATAATTTTATTAGAACTAAAAGTAAGTATAGTAATTGTAAACGAATGTAATTTAATAAACAAATGTAATTTATTCGAAAACAAATGTAATTTATTTGAAATAAATTTAATTTAGTTGAAAAGAAATGTAATTTAGTTGAAAAGAAATGTAATTTAATTGAAAACAAATGTAATTTAATTAAAAACAAGTAATATAAAAAAAAAATTCAAGTCAATTCCTACTTTTTTTTCACTATATTGCAGAAAGTCCTTTATAAATAATTTTCATTCATTTTTTTAAGTCTATTTGGCACCATCTATTGGTAGATATATGCAAAACTTAAATCTAAAAAAACTAAAATTAATTAATTAAATTTAATTAATGAATTAATATTTGAAAAAACATGTATTAACATCCAGTCTCATCCACTACAAGTTCAAAAAAAATGTGAATGACACTGGATGCTAATAGAGTTTTTCAAATATTAATTCAGTAATTAAATTTAATTAATTAATTTTAGTTTTATATGGGAGAAATATTCATATATTCACGCTGCTCTTTCTTCTCATTTGCTCATCATTAATTAATTAATAATTAGTTAATATTCTCTTTTTCTCATAACTAATTATTAATTAATTAATGATTATTAATTATTTTATTCATTCAATTATGAATTATTTTTATTCATTTAATTATTAATTATTATTATTTTATCATCAAATATTCTTATTATTCATTTAATATATATTATTAAGTTTTTAAAATAATGTAACTACAAATTGGCAATAATATAAAAAATCGTCTGATTTTAATTTAGCTTATTTTTCTGGATATTATTATTCTTAATTTTTTACGTTTGAAATTTGAAACGATCGTGTTTGAGTATTCTTGTTAATGCATTCTATATTTTTTAATTTTAAATGATCAAAAAGTTTTTAGTTAAGTTTGAAATATAGCCTAATATATTTGCTTTTATTATTTTTGCTTTTATTATCTTTATATATTTTGCTTTTATTATCTTTATATATTTTGCTTTTATTATCTTTATATATTTTGCTTTTATTATCGTTATATATTTTGCTTTTATTATCTTTATATAAAGTATTTCATTAACGATTGAAAATTTGAACAAGATATATATAGGGAGAGTGTGAGCTAATAGAAGGAATTGAATAAAGGTAATTTAATTGAAATAAAGGTAATTTAATAAAAAATTTAATTTAAAACAAATATAATTTAATTTAAAATAAAGGTAATTTAATTGAAAACATGTAATTTAATTGAAAACAAATGTAATTTAATTCAAAATAAAGATAATTTAATAAAAAATTTAATTTACTTGAAAACAAAGGTAATATAAAGAGGAATGAAACTAACTTTCATTCTTAAGTAAAGGGGAATGAAACTAACTCTTCATTCTTAAATAAATGGAAATGAAATTAACTCTTCATTCTTAAGTAAAGGGAAATGAGACTACCTTATTTTATATTTGACTCATTTATATTTTAGAAAAAATAAAAAAATATTTAATTTTATTTATCTTTATTATATCTGGTTTCAAAAAAATAATAAATAAACAACTCAATATATCAAAAACAATTAAATTTAAAAGCATAGCGTATGCTTAAATAACAAAATCAAGATGCTGCATTGACATTGGTTTGAAATTAGCTCATGTATTTGACTATTTTTGTATTGTATAAAGTTTTAGCATGATTCGAGTTCATATATTCATGAGCATAACATTGCTTAAAATTCCAGAACGGCCGGTCGCCGAAAAATAACTAAAACATGCCACTTTTATTTCTCTAGAAACTCCCTATCGTAAACATGGCCCATCCTAAAGGTAAGTACAGTGAGACTACGAAAGTCATAAAATAAACTCCAAAGACAAAAACTACTATAGTACTGAATAAAGAAGGATTCCAGCTAAAGAAGTTGGTGTTTGTGCCATACTTTAACATCAGTTTCAAGAAACTTTGCTAAGACTTTATAGAGATTTTAGTTTTTAATGCATAATAACAGGAGAAAAAACTTCGAGTTTTGTCAATTGGACACAGTTGCATATTATGAAATATGGAGACTTAAAAAGTAAACTTTTAACCTTAATCATAGCATATTTGTTATTGTTTAATATAAAAATTTCGCAAGAATAGAAAATATTTCCTTTCTCTTTTTTTTTTCAAATAGCTCTTCTGTTTTATCATCTCGCATATGTACCCACTGGTATGTTGGTATGCACTTGTTGCAACACTGCTTCGTCCTGCGCCCTGCAAGAGCGCCTTCTGTGGCGTTTAGGAGAAATGTTCAGTAGTCATTGAGATTCTCAGTATAGAGGAAGTACGGCACAACCGGTTCTGCTGCTGAGAAACGTTAAGTAAATCGCAATGACTCCATTCTGTTGAGAGACGTTTAGTTTGTAAACTGTCATTCCGAAAATAAATATATTTAACGCAACCCTGCGTTATAATTGGCCTACAGACTCTCACCCGAAGAGGAAGTATATTTCACGCTTCCAGTGAGTACTTGAGTATCTTTATTTTCGGTTTAGAAGTGGAATCCTTACACAAATCTATAATTAAATGTCTTTAAATGTGTTACATATTGTCTGTATCTAATTGCTTGTGTGTGGTGTTTGTGCACTTGTAAATAAAGCTGTGAGTTCTCAAACCTGTGTCTCAAGTCTCAACCCAACCACACCCAGTTACAATCCTGTTGTTCCAGCCCACAACACAACACAACTTCATATAATCGAGCTTCTTGGAGGTGGTATATCCTTTGATATAATAGGTCATGAAAAATAAGTGGACAACTCATCAGTATAAAAAGAATTTTAAATACCAATTGGAAAAAAAATTGAACAATATCCATTGATCCCAATATAAAGCCTAATTTTATAATTCATTAAATAATAAATAATGCAGCTTTTTTACTAATCAGTCTAAGAGAAAATCGTATAGATATTTATAATGCATTTTTTGAAGAATAAAAAAATTATTTTTAATGCATATTTATTTATAATAAAGTTATTTGAATTCAAATCGCTTTATTTCAATTCCTTCTATTAGCTCACACTCTCCCTATATATATCTTGTTCAAATTTTCAATCGTTCATAAAATACTTTTTATTCATCCATTCAAGTTCAAATAAATTTTTTTTTTAACTTGCAGTGGAAGACACTTGATGTTAATCCAATTTTTTCAAACATTAATTCAGTAATTAAATTTAATTAATTTTAGTTTTTTTTTTTTTTTATTTAAGTTGCATATATCTACCAATAGATGGCGCCAGATAAACTTAAAAAAATGAATGAAAATTATTTATAAAGGACTTTCTGCAATATAGGGGAAAAAAGTAGGAATTGACTTAAAAATTTTTTTTTTTATATTACTTGTTTACTGGAAAAAAGGAAACTTTTTTTTGGAACCGACAAACAATTTTTGCGCATATTTTGGCCTATTAATCTAGTTTTAAATAATCGGGAAATAAATGCAGCCCATTATCAGGATCGTACCATATTGTTGTATTTTCAAAATTAAAACTTGCTTTATTTGAGTATAAGAGAAAATCTGGAAAGTTTGATTCAAAATACTCACTCGAAATACTCATCCACTAGAAATATGTTTGCTTAGAAGGAAAAAAGCGAATCACCTTTTTTGTATTGTTACATTTGGTCATGACTCAGTGATATACTCTCTATGACTAATTAAATACTGAAACTTGTTTGATAAAAGTGGATGACTTTTTATGCTTAAAATTATTATGCTTAAAATCCCCCTAAATTATAGTTCCCACTAAAAATCCTCTCGGAAGACTCTGCCCTACTTCTTCAGCAACATGGAGCCAAGTCAGACTTCTACCTACGGATTCTCCATCACAACAGAAGTTGTCCCTTTTCACTCCATCCATGAGTGGAATACTCATTAGGTGTACGACCCACTTTACAGGACATTCAACTATTATAAAAAGAGTAAATTGCCTTTAAAATAGCAAGTGGATTTTGTCGATGGACATTTAAGAAGTTAGACTTTTTTTTTAAATTCCTTCTATTAGCTCACACTCTCCCTATATATATCTTGTTCAAATTTTCAATCATTCATAAAACACTTTTTATTCATCCACTCAGGTTCAAATATTTTTTTTAACTTGTAGTGGATGGCATTTGATGTTAATACAGTTTTTTCAAATATTAATTCAGTAATTAAATTTAATGAAGCAATTTTAGTTGGTTTTTTTAGATTTAAGTTTGCATGTATCTGTCAAAAGGTGGCGCCACATAAACTTAAAAAAATGAATGAAAATTATTTATAAAGGACTTCCTGCAATATAGTGAGAGAAAAAAGAAGGAATTGACTTTAATATTTTTTTTTTATATTACTTGTTTCTCCTCTGATTTTGTTGCTTCGTTTGGTCTTTGTGAACTGCTACAAGTATGAAGGACGACGCTGCCTTTTTAAGATAGCTTAGTTCAATAGTACCATAGTCTTTTGGCATCCTTGTTAGCTTTTATAAAGTATAACAGAAAGTAGTATTTTTCAATACTGCCCATCTTTCCTTGTCTTTTTGAACTTTTATTTTTTTATATTTTCTAATCAATTTTTCTGGAAATTTTGCCTCCAGATAATACTTGAAGATGTCATCTGATATGTCTAACCCTACCATTGACATTCTAACCACGGCCCCTGATTCTGAGGAAATTAAGCGCCTGCTTGATTCTCTTGATTCTAATATGGAATATAATTTTGATTGTAATCATAGACGTGCAATCGTTAATCAAACGGACTTTTACGCTCTTTTGGACAAAATTAATGCGGTTTGCTACAACCATTCACTTAAACTATTAACCACTACCCCTGTTACTGATAATGTGGCAGAGGTAATTGTTCAATATAATGAAATCGGCATTATGGATGAACGTAAAATATCTCATATAATTCTTGCTCGCCTGAAGAAATCGAAGAAGCTTTTGATTTATTGAAACAGAGTGTTGACCAAACAGACTCTCCTTCACAGTTCAAAAAACTGGCTACCTCTACTTCGAAGAAAATGAAGCGATCGTGAAAAATGGCCCCTACTATTTCTAAACGAAATAAACCTCATGAAGTTATTGAAACTTCAAATCCATATGATGTCCTCGAAGTAGAAGAAATTACCACTTTTAATTGATACTTTAATTTACTATTCGCAACTATGTAGATGTGCTTTAATAAGCACAGGAACACCACCCTTAATCAATCTTGTTAAAATAGCAAGTAAAAAATAAATTCATGTAGAAACATTTCGAATACCAATAAATTTATGCTTATCTAAAAATTATTATTGTTAATTATTATGCTTATTGTGCTTAAAATTAATAAATTATGAATTAAATTAATAAATTATTAATTGTTATGCTTAAAATTATTATGTCTATTATGCTTAAATTAACCATAACGTTAAATTAATTTTAAATGCTATTTCTTCCTTTCTTTTTTTCAATTTAAATGCTTCCTTTTCATCGGAAACCTTTTTATTTGTAGTCCAACACAAAGAACAAACAAAATAATGTTGCTACAAAATGCTTTCACTAGTTTTTTAACATTGCAACTCGGATTTAACAGCACCATTGGATTCAACTGTAACATTTCTCATAAGAACAGTTGTTGAATCTGGTAGAGAAATAGGAAAAATTTCAACTCGGCTCATGGAGTTGTGCAATGGCATGAGAACCAAATTCGAGAACTAACCCATGATCACCCATGGAGGGCCATCCAATTATCTAAGCGAGTTAGAGGAATGTTGGGGTTTGAAGAGAGCCTAACGACCAGCAGGCTTCAAATTGAAAAGGCAGGGTCTTTAAGAGGTGTCTGGAATTTGATGCTGACCACATTGCCCTGCTGTAATGCAATTGCATGGAGTAGCTTATAAAATTGCTTGCGAGACTAAATTTTAAAATGCTATTTTCTTTGAAATTTACTGGAAAATGAAGAAAAATTTACATGCACTTTATAATATATGTTAAAAATATTAATATGTTATTTATTATTTATTAATATGTTTTTTATTATTTATCCAATGCTGGAAAAATTCTATTTTGTTTGAAATTTTTTGGAAAACGAAGAAAACTTGGGGCATGCACTTTATTATAAAGTGCATGCCGCATAAATTATATTTGATACTATTTTAATGCATATTATAAAAATTAATATGTTAGTTAACGTCCTTTTTTATTATTTTTTCAATATTGGGAAAAAAAATTTAATTTACTGGAAAACGAAGAAAAATTTGCTGCATTCACTTTATAATATATATTAAAATTAATAGATTCATTAAATGCTTTTTTATTATTTAACCAATGTTGAAAAAAGGCTTTTTTAAAAGAAATAATTTTTAGTTTTGTTTGTTTAGATTTTGTTTTACTTTCTTTTGTGGGGAGTGTTACATTTTTATATCAATTGTAATTTGCAAAAACAAAAAGAAGTATCTTTTGATATTAAGTCAAAAAATTGTTTGGTATTTTATTATAAATATATATTATAAAATCAGTAATTTTAAAGAATTTTCTCCGTTTTATTTAATAAGGAATAAACTTGGCTCATTAATATTTAAAATAAGAATATAGAATTTGTTGCATTAAAATAAGATTTTGGAAAAACAATTTTCAGAGCAAAAAAATATTAAATAAAACATGTATGCAAAATATAAAATATATAAATACTAATACATAAAGCACATAATAATCTATGTAATAATACAATATTAATTTTATATTTTATTTTGTTTATTTTAATTTTATTTTATTCTATTTTTTTTTAAATTTTATTTTTTATTTTATTCATTTATTATATTATTTATTTTTTTATTTTATTTAATTTTATATTATATAATAATACAAATATAAATTATATAAAACAAAAATGTTTTTAAGAAAGAAAAATATTCTTAAAAATTCTTTATTTTAATTTTTTTTAATATATATTTTTTTAATTTTTTATACAGCGAAACTATTAACTTATCGAAATGAGGATTCTCCATAAAGAACTGCTAAAAAGTAGTCAATAAAAAACTGGTAAAGTGGTTTTGCGGATTGATCAGCTGATGATTAGAAGCATATATGCCTCCTTTATAAAGAAAAAGACATTTATACACATTAAATTTTCGATATACTATCACATATCAACACAGTGAAAAATAAATAAGAATATATAGCTTAAAGAATTAAAGAATTGAATTCTGCTTAACGATTTTGTTTTATGATATTACAGATGCATTATGATGGATTATATTGAAATCGTTTTTTTTTATAATTAAATATTGAGTTTATTTAATAGAATGAATAAAATGAACAAATTCTGAGAATGCTCTACTTTACAGAAAAATCCAATAGAACATCTAATTTGTGGTAGAGATTTTGGAAAAGAATCATTAGTATGTATGACTAAACATTTTTCAGACCATAAATGGAAAATCTTGCTGGAAATACATTCATCACATTTAATAATAGTTATTAACTGTAGGAGTTTGTAAAGTGAGTTGTATGTTCCTGCAGTTCTGTAAATATATAAATAAAACAACATATTGCACATCTAGCTTGCTCATTATATGCAAAAGAAATGAGAATTCCAGTTCAAAATACAATTATTTGGAAGAATACTGCAAACCACATATAATTTAAATTGCCACTAAAATAATAAAATAAAATTTGAATTTAGTTTGAAAATTCCTTTGATAAACTCCTTATAGGAAATAACACATTATGCTTTGACTAATTAGAAACCGTTAAACCTATTACGAAACAGTTAAAGCTCTTTCACTCTCTCTTAAAGATCTTTATTAACTTTTAAACAGTTAAAGCTCAAAATTTTTAACTAATGTTTAATGAATCTTTTTTATGCTGTTGTTAAATTATGTTATAAAATGACAAACATGAAAATTAAAATATTTACTTGAATACTTTTTGTTAAGATTTATTAAAAATTGACAAAAATGTGTATTTTCTTTTACTTTACCTAAACAAAAAACTGCCAAAATATGTAAAGCATATCACATTTATTGCATAAATGATTATATTTATTCATTATAATGCATTTAATTAAATTATTAATAATATTTTTAAGCATTGCTAAGTTATATCCAATCGAGTAATTTAGAGCAAAAATAAAATACAGAAAAAATATTTTTAATTTATATATATTATATCTGAATGACTACATTTAAAGTCTTTTAGTTCAATGTATATATAACATCATTAAAAACATGTAGTCAAAACGTATTTAAATTCTGAAAATTATTACAACAGTTGTGTCCATTACAGTATGGTGGTTTAGTAAAAAACGCAGTTTTTCAGAAATTCAACATCCTCAAATCTCAACAACATGACTTCTAATGTTCTAGAAACAAACTTAAAACCGTTTTCGAAAGTTAAGGCCTTGTCTTTTAAATAAAAGAATAAAATAGAATTTTCGATTTTTTTTTTTCAAAATAGTCGTGATTTTTGAACGTTGTAGATTACCTTATTTTATTTTAAGGAGACACTTAAATTCTCTTCTAGTTCAATTAAAAGTATTCTTGCAGCCTGCATGTATATCTGCAGTGAATTTCTTTAAGTAGAGCAATTAACCATGCTATTTCTTATAGCATATATTTTAAATATGTTATATATCTTTAAAAATGAATCTTCTAACCTTATAGATTCAATTTATCAATCCGTTGTTTTACCAGTATATCCTTTGTCACTCATCACCACGCTTTTAGGCCATTAGAGAAGTTTCTCAAAGGTAGAAAATACATCATGCTGGATAATGAAGTTCTAGTTACCGTAATTGAAAGGCTTGGCTGCAGAATACCATCCATCATTCTGATAGTTCTGTATCGTAATTGTACGGGAGTCGGTGACTTTAGTATTTTATTTAACCACTGATACCAACGATTCCTGTCTACTTAAATAACTCTACAGTGAAAAGAACAAATGGGGAGATAGTAGGACGGATATATTTTGAGATAGCATAAGTGTACATAAGTGTTGATGTTCGGTAAAAGGCAGCATCATAACTTTTCTGAGAGAATTCAGATGGAAAATGTAAAGTAAGAGAGAATGGACTTTCCTGATAAGAGTTATTATTGTAAATTAATTAACATGGCGAAATATCTAGATGGTTAGAACATTAATTTAATTGTATGCAGTCGTGAAATTTTGTTCATTACGTGTATAACATCATTAAAAACATGTACTTTTAATGTCTTTAAATTCTGTACATTAGTACATTGTCTCTATTACCGTATGGTGGTATTGCAGTTTTTCAAAATTTAATTTTAAGTTTTTAATGCATGAATTCAGCAGCCTAAATTCTCGAGAATATGACTTCTATATGTACTAGAAACAAACTCAAAACTGTTTTGGAAAGTTAAAAAACAATAAATTAAAATTTCGGGTTTTTTTTTCCCAAAATAGTCATAATTTGGAACATTGTAGATCACCTTATTTTATTTTAAGACGATACTTAAATTATCATCCAGTTCAATTAAAGGTATTCCTGCAGCTTGTATGCATGTCTGCAGAGAATTTCTTTAAGTAGAGCAATTTACCATCTTCTTTCTTATAACATATATTTCAAATCTGTTGTATATGGTTAAAAATGAATTGTATCCTCTTCTACCATTATAGATGGTTCAATTTATCATTACATTGTTTTCCAGTATATCCTTTGTCACTCAGTACCTACATCGCCACGCTTTCAGACCATTAGAAAAGTTCTCAAAGGTAGAAAATGCATCATGCTGGATAATGAAGTTCTAGTTACCGTAATTGAAAGGCTTGCCTGCAGAATACCATCCATCATTCTGATAGTTCTGTATCGTAATTGTACGGGAGTCGGTGACTTTAGTACTTTATTTAACCACTGATACCAACGATTCCTGTCTGCTTAAATAACTCTACAGTGAAAAGAACAAATGATGAGATAGTAGAATGGATATATTTTGAGAACGCTGGTACATAAGTGTTGATGTTTGATAAAAGCCAGCAGCATCATGACTTTTCTGTGAGAATTCTGATGAAAAATGTAAAGTAAAAGAGATTGGGTTTTCAAGATAAGAGTTATTGTTATTAATTAACATAACGGAAGATTTAGACGATAAGGACTTTAACTTAATTGTATGCAATTGAGAAATTTTCTGAGTTTCAAATGTTCCATGCTAACAAATGTCAGAAAATATTGGATATATTATATTAAAGATGTGATGAATAACAAGTTAATTTTCGATTTAATTTTTAAATAATTAATTTAAAAAATAAATTGCAAGTTATTTTAGCTTTAAAATCGGTTATTAAATTATACAATATTTCTAACATAATAATAAACATTTGTTTTCTTTAAGTATTTAAAATATGAACAAAAATGTTTATTATTAGGTTAGAAATTGTTTATTATAAAAAATAGATTTTTATTTGTTAATTATGCTTATTATTAGGTTATTATTATGTTATTATGCTTTTTATTAGGTTAGACGCATTCTATAAAATGTTTTTTAATTAATTTATTTTAATTTAAGTGTCAATATTTGTATCTTGTTTTATAGAGAAATATTTTTTATATCTAATATCACATTTTAGAATAAACACCAAACTATTGATAAATTAAAAACCCTGATAAATTCTAGATAAATAATGATAAATATAATTATAAATCATGATAATGATATATTATAATATAAAGCATAATATAATTAATAAACTATAAATTATGATAAATGCTGTAGCATATTATTTTTATATTTTGTATTCTTATCTATCTATTCTTATATATCTATTCATATATTCTTGTATATCCATCGTATAGAACATTAACAACATTTACTTTTCTTTCTTAAAAAAAAACCAATTCTAATATTTGTATTAATAGCTTGTAATTATATAGCTTGTTTATTAATTAATAATAGATAATTTTTTAAATTCATCTTTTTTTTCTTTAAAACATATCGATAAAAATGCAGAGTGTATAACTATTTTCTGTTCTCCAAAATTTTTAATAGAAAAAAATTAACGAAAAGTATTTTTTTTAAATTAAAACTCAAAACTGTATGCAAAAACACTTTGGTAGATGCGGCGTTTCTATGTGGGCCATTATAACGCCAAAAAAATTGCAAATGACAAATGCACAGAAATAGCAAAACAAAGAGAAAAAGGCATACATATTGTAGTTTACCTAAACTAAATTGATCACCACAACACAACATTGCCTTATTAGTATTTACAAGAAAAAACATTGTTTAGATTATTTCGTCAGGTATTGATAAAAAATATTTCCAGAAACAAGTAGCATCCTACACAAAAAAGAAGCATAATGATTGAGATAGGAAGATGCTGACTGGCTGCGTTAAATTTTTACTACAACACAACAGCAGTCACAACAGTCAACCAGACAAATTCTTGATTAAATATGGTAACTTTAGATAAAAAGAATAAGTGGTTACTGGGAGAATATAATTAGGTGAATAATACATTAATAAATTTAAAGATGCTCGTCATAGTCTGTTTAACTGTACTTTCTACTAAAATAAAAAGTTACTTCATGAAATAACGAATTTTCAAACTGTCAAACAACGAAATATAGAGGCAAGAAGATAAATTTAAAATTACAGTTTTATTTTATGTTTTCCTTAAAGAAGAAATAAATGAAAAATTTGTGTTATTCACTGATTAGATTTAGTAAGATATGATAGAAATTTTCTTCTTTTTTTTTTTATCAGGAGAAAACCTTATATTTAAATAAATTTATAGAAAATAATCTTTGCAATAATATTTTAGAAATGCATAATTTGCAAACGTATTTTATATTCTACAGCAATCTTAAATAAAAAAAAAATTTCGAAAGAACTTTTAAGTATTATTATTATTTTTTTTTTTGTATAGCTAAATCTGTATTTGGGGCTTGATGGCAGATTAACTAATGATCTGGCACTC
Organism: Caerostris darwini; assembly: GCA_021605075.1. Lineage (NCBI taxonomy): Eukaryota > Metazoa > Arthropoda > Arachnida > Araneae > Araneidae > Caerostris > Caerostris darwini. The sequence continues at coordinate 63,385 of BPLQ01001982.1, forward strand.
GGAGCAACAGTTTTCGGGTTTCCCAGCGGTGCCATGGATGTTTGTAATGGTTCAGAATCCACCTTAAACTATACGTTCCGGTCTAATATGACTGTAAAGCATCGGATTGGAAACTCTGCCTCATAAAAAGAAAAACATCTGCTGTCTCGAAATCTGCCGGCAGACAAACGGCCTTCGCCCATTATGGGGCTATTGTTCCAATGAAGAAAAATAAAGTTATATTTATCAAGTATCTGGATAAACACCGTCAGTTCATATTTTAAAAACTATCTTTATAAGGATAGCACTTAAAATATGAACTGACTCTATAGCATCTAATAAAATCAAGACAGCTGAAATTCTATGGACGGTTATGATTGATAATCTTTATCTCATGTCTACTGAGTGAAAAATTAAGCAAATGAAACGCCGGACAAATTTAGTGTTCTCACTTGATAAATTGAAGTTCATAATTGTTACTGAAATTATAACTGTTAGGCTGGATATCCATTAGATACTAAAATCACCTGTTGCAAAACTCCAGCCAATCGTAAGCCTGAGTGAACAGAAAATTAGGCTTCCGATTGGCTGTCTTTTTACAATATGAAGTATTAGTGTCTTGTGGAAAACCACATTTACCGTAAATGATAGAGAATAATTAAATAAAAAATTAATATAAACTTGATGTATTATAAAACGAAACGAAATGCAGCCGTATAAGAAAAGTATTATGATTATTAATTTTTTTATTATTTTCTTTACAAATAAGCAATCTTTTATTTTTTTTTCGTGTTTTTATTCGAAAATTATACGATACAGTACTTAGACAATAATTTATGTATAATTTTTTATGAATATTACTTTTTTACTCACAATTTCTGTATTTGGGTTAAGTAAATTTCGATTTTTGTCTTTTTTTTTTTAATTTTAGAAATTTTTTTCCTAGTACACTGGTGTAATGAATTTATAATTGCGATACTTTTCTTATAAAATAATGGCCATTGCTTAGAGTGTAAAGATATAAACAAGTTATGGAGTAAACGCAATAAAGTGCTTTACTATATATAACGTAAGGAAAAGTTTCTTTACATATTAAAATATTTGCTTTATTTTTTAATAAATATAATTACTTTAAAATATAAATTAAAAAATATGCCTTTATTCAAAAAACAAAATCAACAAGCAACAGTTGTTATTCTTTTTGTTATCATAAAAAAACTTATTTAAAAAATCCTAAATATTAAAGTGATCATAATTAACTAAACAATACATTAATAAATTTAATTTAAAGTTAAACAACTTTAACATAACGAAAAGTTCATTCATATATTAAAATACTTACTTTATTATTCAATAAATTAATTTTAAAATAATAATTTATAATTATAATTTTATATTATAATTTTTATATAATTAATTTAATTATTAATTATTTATATAATTGTAATTTTTAATTTATTTTTAAAAAATTATTATTTAATAAACATTAGGTAAAGTTAATTCACATATTAAAATATTTGCTTTATTATTTAATAGTTATAATTACTATAACAAATAAATTAAATAGCATATTTGTATTTGAAAAAATAAAATCAACAAGCAGTAAATGTAATCCTTTTTATTATCTTATAAAAACTTATTTAAAAAAATCATAAATATTTTGAACAAAATTAAGTAAACAATACATTAATAAATTTGAATTAAACTCAACAAATTTAACATAAGATAAGTAAAAGTTCATTCACATATTAGAATATTTGCTTTATTATTTATTGAATATAATTATTATAACAATAAATTAAATGATATGCTTTTATTTGAAAAAATAAAATGAACAAGCTACAGTTATTATTCTTTTTGTTGTCTTATAAAAACTTATATAAAAAATCGTAAATATTAAAGTGAACATAATTAACTAAGCAATACATTAATTAAAGTTAACGACTTTAATTTTAATTAAAGTTGTACCGCTATAATTTAAAAGCAGTTACAAATGAAATTAAATGCTACGCTGCGAAATAAAGGTTAAATTAAAGCTTTATAAGAACTAAATAATTTTGAAGTCACAGGGCTTAGAAATTCTTGACTGAAAAAAAATTCTAATTTTTGTTTACTTTAGAGAATAATAATGGAAAAAACTAAAAATATTCACTTTTGATTAGATTCACAGTAAGCCGAAAAAGAGATTTTATACAAGAAAAAGAGTTTTTTTACAAGGAGAAAACATTGTTTTTTGAATAAAGTTATGAAAACTACTCGTAGAACAATGTTTGAAAGATGCATAATTTGCAAGTATAAAAAGTGTCATTTTATGTTCTCAGTTTTCTGTTAAACAGGTGAGCTAAGTAAATAAATTTTGCATTCTGAATTTTTAAGTAACCTTTCTGAATAAGTAAAGATATTTTTAGAAAGATCTTATTTAGACGTATTAAATGAATAGTATTTAAAATATGAATTCATTTACTAACGTTTAATCAAATCATGACAACTGAGATTGTATAATTTTTATTACTTTTAATAATTTAGTAACTAGACAATTAAATTTTCTGTTGACAAAATTGCAAGAGAATTTGCTAGTGGTTTAGCATTTGGTACCACAGTCTTCAGGTTCTAATCCTGATGATGGCATGGATGTTTGTTAGTGATTTGAAGTCCACATTAAACTGTAGGTTCCGGTCTAATTAGCCCACAGTGTGCACAAAATCACCGTAGAGTGACAAACAAAACAAAACCTATTTAACAAGAGAAAAGTCATATGCCTGTATATGTACATATATATATATATATATACACTGAAGTGATAAAAGACATGGGATAGCAATATGCAAATTTTCAGATGGCAGTAGCATCGCGTAGAACAGGTATAAATGCGCAGTGCTTTCGCAGAGCTTTCATTTCTGTTCAAGTTATTCATGTGAAGAGGTTTTGACGTGATGATGACCGCACGACGGGAATTAACAGACTTTGAACGCGGAATGTTAGTTGGAGCTAGACGCATGGGTCATGCCATTTCGGAAATCGTTAGGGAATACAACATTCTCAGATCCACTGTGTCAAGAGTGTGCCGAGAGTATGAAATTTCAGGCATAACATCCCACCATGGACAGCGCAGGGGTCGACCGCCTGCACTTAACGACCGAGACCGGCGACGTCTGCAAAGAGTCGTAAATTCTAACAGACAAGCAACACTGCGTCAAATAACCGCAGAAATCAATGTGGGACGTACAAGGGACTTGTCTGTTAGAACTGTGCGGAGAAATTTGGCTTATTTGGGCTATTCCAGCAGAAGACCGACTCGAGTGCCTTTACTGACAGAACGATATCGCTTGCAGCGACTCTCGTGGGCACGTGAGCATATCGGTTGGTCCCTAGATGAATGGAAAACCGTGGCCCGGTCCGATGAGTCACGATTTCAGTTGGTAAGAGCTGATGGTAGGGTTCGAGTGTGGCGCAGACCCCACGAAGCCATGGTCCCAAACTGTCAGCAAGGCACTGTTCAAGCTGGTGGTGGCTCCGTAATGGTGTGGGCTGTTTTTTCGTGGCATGGACCTGGTCCTCTGGTGCGACTGGACCGAACATTGACTGGAAATGCTTATGTTCAGCTACTTGGAGATCACTTGCATCCATTCATGGACTTCATGTACCCAAACAACGATGGGATTTTTATGGATGACAATGCGCCATGTCACCGGGCCACAACTGTTCGCGATTGGTTTGAAGAACATTCTGGACAATTCCAACGAATGATCTGGCCACCTAGATCGCCCGACATGAATCCCATCGAGCATTTATGGGACATCATCGAGAGGTCTGCTCATGCCCAAAATCCTGCACCATCAACGCTTTCACAATTATGGACGTCTATCGAGACAGCATGGCTCAATATTCCTGCAGAAGACTTCCAACGACTTGTTGAGTCCATGCCACGTCGAGTTGCTGCACTTCGCCGGCCGAAAGGAGGGCCGACACGATATTAAGAGGTATCCCATGACTTTTGTTACTTCAGTGTATATATATATATATATATTATTGCTGCCTCAAAATGCTCTTTGTAATCGACTACATCATTATACTTTTAACCGTAGATATGTAGCAAATTCAGTGTTCACTAGGGTATTCCACAAAAAGTGACTGAATAACTGCAAGAGAAAAAGTCATATACCTGTAAATGTATAGATATACATATACATTATTGCTGCCAGTAAATGCTCTCCGTAATCTACTACATCATTATATTTTTAACGGTGGATACGCAGTAAATTCAGCTTTAACTGGGTATTCTACAGGGAGGAGCTGAATAATTGAAAGAGAAAAAGTCGTATGCTTGTAAATGTACAGATATATTATATTACAACATTATTGCTAACAATAAATGCTGTCAGTAATCTATTACATCATTATATTTTTAATGTTGGATACGTAATAAATTCATCTTTAGCTGGGTATATCTCAGGAACGGGCTGAATAATTTCCAAAGAAAAGTCATATGGCTATAAATGTACAGATATACATATTGATGCATTATTGCTGCCTATAAAAGCTGCCTGTAATAAACTACATTATTATACTTTTAATGTTAGATATGTAGCAAATTCAGCATTAAATAGGGTATTCCACAGGAAGGAGCTGCTACGCTATTTTCTTATTGTGTAGTGTAGCACCCCAATTTAGAAGGAACAAATCATAGTAATTTGTATGATTAGCAACTCATTCTCACCAGAAGAACTTTCTGGTCTACAGTTTTATGGTCTCCATCCCCGACATAGATACGGAATCTTTCGGTTTAGCCTTACTTATTCGTTTTGCGTCATGCACCCCAATCAACTAAACCAGTCATGTCCATTTAATTAGACATAAAACTAAATTCATATAATTGAAATATATATATAAAATTAGTGGCTTAAAAAGGAAACGTATTTTTTTATGTTTTATTTTCTTAAAAACAGCCTAAAAATCAAAAAATGTGAATATAAAGATTATCAATCGATAAAATTTCTATTAAACGATATTAAATTTCTTCATAATTTCGCAAAACAACATTTATCATTAATTGCTTTTCATAGAAGCATTGTAAATCACAATGAATCGAATTATTTAGTTTTAATAACCTGCTGCTGTCAAATCACCTAGTCTTTTTGAACATATTTAATACAAATTATTCAACTATGTAAATATTTTCATATCCCTTTTTGTATGCAAATTTCATATCAATTATTTTTTTCTTCTTTGACGCAACAGCCCCATGGAGGGCCAAGGCCGTCTGCCTATTGGCTACTGGTCTTTTTAACCGAGTAGGGTTTTCAGCCCTACACCCAACGCCTCACAGTCATATTAGACCGGTACCTACAGTTTAAAGTGGATTCCGAACCATTAAAAACAGAAGACCACTACTACAGACGAACCACTACAAACAGAGATCACATCAATTATGGTTACAGTTAAATCATTCACACCTGATAACTCAATTATTATTATAATTTAGCTGCAAATGATGTAAATTTTTAATTAAAAATATTTTTAAATTAATTAGTAGTATATTTTGTTAATTAAATATTCCAATTTATCTGCAATAATAATTTATTTTCCAGAAAACATTTTCTACAAATATGCAAATATGCATCTACAAATATGGCTAGGCAATACCCTAAGTTCAAAAGTATTCAAATACTTGAAACTATATGAACTTAAATTATGCTATCACGAAATAAATTATCATGTAAAGCTAACTTAATTTCGAAAATATTATATAATAGTCAAATGATAGTATAATATATAGTTGCTTATTAAGCCAATGGGAGAATATAATATTTAATCATTTACGGTTTCCTACAAAAGCAATACAAAATAAATTATGTATAAATTATCATTAATCATAATTTTTAAGCCCAGTCAATAATTATATTAAATAAAATTATTCGAGTTAAATATTTTACATTAGAATTAAATATTTAGAGTGTAAAGATGTTTAAGTGTAAAACTACTTTGAATAAAATATAATAGGAACATTATAAAATATATCGATAGTTATTATTAATTATCATATCATTTGTACAAATTGGAATAAAAGGCATCTTTCAATTTATGACAAAAAATATCAACAATATAATCGTTTATCTAATTACTTAATAGAATAATTATTATAGAATTCTGTAAAAATTAATTAGTACTTTAAATAACATATAATAAGGACATTAAAATAGTTCGTAGTTATTATTAAGTGTCATAGCATTTGTCCAAATTGGAATATAAAGAATCTTATTCAAAAAGGTCAACATTATAATCATTTATCTAAATAATTATTATAAATAATTATTATAGTAATAATTATTATTATTATAGAATTCTGTAAAAAATAGTTAGTACTTTGAATAAGTTATAATAGCAGAATTAAAATATATCGATAGTTATTATTAATTATTACAGCATTTGTCCAAATTGCCATAAAAAAGTATCTTATTCAATTTACCACAAAAAAAAAAAAAAAATGAATATTATAATCGTTTATCTACACTATTTGTTGCTTTTTATTAAAAAATAAATTGAAGTTTGACATAAATTTTGTTGGACAGCAAATGCAACACAAAATAATAGCCGTTATGAAGGAAAAGAATTTCATTTTGCGTAACATAAAATGTAAACTTAAAAGCTTCAGTTTTTAAGTTTTGGTTGGTCTCAAATGTTTTTTATTATAGATCCCCAGTCCAACAACAAATTAGGAAAATGTGCAACATTTTTAACCAAAAAATAAATTTAAATACATTATGAAAATGCATATTTACTAACACTTTACATTTGGTGAAAAATATAAGTCGGAATAAACCTGAATATTTTTAGGGTTTAACTTAAACTTACAAAATTTAATTCGTTATTAAACAAAACAGATTCATATTTAAAATTATTATTTTGCTAATGCTATATTTTATTTTTTAATTAATGTTATGAAAATTGGGTAAAAAAATACATAAAAGAATTATTAATAACGTAGAATATACATTTTACAATTATTCTCAAATAAGTGCCTGAAGACTTTTAAAGATATTGCGTGTTGTAAATGAACTATTTATGTTCTTGTAACAATCAAAAACCGTTATAATGTTACAAAATACATAACCAACATGCCGTTTTTGCTTGAATTATTATCAAAAATTAAGAAATGTGCATACGGCTTTTCCCAGCATCCTACTGTAGTAAAATATAAACATGTTCAGACTTCAGAAAATTTATTTTCCTTTCTGTATGAATATGACCACCTGGGAACACTGCGTGCCGTTGGCATTCACAAATTTGGACCTAAATGGCCGGAGTGTCTAGAGCTCTGGCGCTCGGTGCCACAGGTTTCGAGTTCGAATCCCGGCGGTGCCATGGATGTTTGTAGTGGTGCGGAATCCACTTTAAGCCGTAGGTCTCGGTCTCCTATGACTGTAAGAGCGTCACGGAGCCAAAGTCAGGCTTCTACCTACGGGTGCTCCCTCACAACAGAAGCTGCTTCTTTCCCCTTCAATCATGAGTACATATGGGCTCGTGGGCTTGGCCAGCCAAGTGGGATAAGAAACAACAACAAACAACATAAAAAAATATTTTTACGATAATTCATAAATTATTATTTATACAATATAATGTAATAAGGTTTAAGTTAACAAAGATTACCAAAAAAAAAAAAAAAAAAAATACGCAAAAGACATTAATTAAGTACATCATGCGTTTTACAATTATTCTTAAACAATTGCTTGAAGACTTCTATGCATGTAAAGATATTGTTGTAAAAGAACTATTCATTTTCCATTGACAATCAAAAACTTCTATAATGCTACAAGAAACATATAACAGTTTACAGTTTTTGCATAAATTATTGTCAAAAATTAATAAATATTAATGGCTTTTCCCAGCCTCCTACTATAGTAAAATATAAACTTGTTCAGACTTCAGAAAATTGATTTTCCTTTCTATATGAATAAAAAAATATTGCAAAAGTTACAAAAAAATGCACGAAAGAATTATTAATTATATAGATCATGCGTTTTACAATTATTCTCAAGTAAGGGCTTGAAGACTTGTATGCTTGTAAAGATATTATTGCGAATGAAGTATTCCTTTTAATATAACAATAAAAAAATTCTATAATGTTACAAGATACAGTTCCAGTTTGTCGTTTTTACATGAATTATTGTAGAAAATTAAGAAATGTACATATGGCTTTTTCTAGAATCCTACTGTAGTAAAATATGAACTTGTTTAGACTTCAGAAAATTGATTTTCCTTTCTATATGAATAAAAACATATTGTTACGATACAACGTTAGGCATTATTGTTTATATAATATAACGTAATACATTATTGCTTATATAATATAACGTAATATGATATACGTTAACAAAGATTACAAAAAAATACACAAAAGAATAATTTATTATGTAGTTCATGCATTTTATAATTATTCTAAAAGAATTGCTTGCTGAATTTATGCTTGTAAAGATATTGCTGCAAATGAACTGTTCATTTTTCTGTAACAATCAAAAATTTATATAATGTTACAATATATGCCGTTTTAGCGTGAATTATTGTCGAAAATTAATAAATACTTATGGCTTTTCCCAGCATTCTACTATATTAAAATATAAACATGAAAATGTATTTCCCTCTCTATATGAATAAAGAAATATTGTTACAATATAACGTTTTACATTATTATTTATACGATATACGTTCACAATGATTACAAAAAATACACAAAACAATTATTTATTAGGAAGATCATGTGTTTCACAATTATTCTCAAACAAGTTCGTGAAGGCATCTATGCATGTAACTATATTGTTGTAAATGGTCTATTTTTTTTTCTTGTACCAACCACAAACTTCTATAATGTTGCAAGATATATATCGAATTTGTCTTTTTTGCGAGAATTAATGTCGAAATTAAGAGATATGCACATGGTCGTTCCCAGCATCCTACTGTAGTAAAACATAAACTTGTTCCACAGAAAATTTATTTTCTTCTCTATATGAATATAGAAATATTGCAAATATTACAAAGAAATGCACAAAAAAATTATTAATTATGTAAATTACGCGTTTTACAATTATTCTAAAGCAAGTATATGAAGACTTCTATGCTTACAAAGATATTGTGTGTGAATTATGAACTATGAATGTATTTACTATTTATTGTTTACTTGTTGACTATACCCTTCTACCCACTATATATATTTATCGACTATATTTATATGTACTTGTCGATTTACTACGACTATTTACTTGTCGAAAATTAAGAAATGTACATATGACTTTTACCAGTGTCCTATTCTAGTAAAATACAAAATTGTTCAGACTTCACAAATTTTTCTCTCTATATGAATAAAAAACCATCGTTACGATATAGCGTTAAGCACTATTATTTATACGATATAACGTAATACGATATGCGTTAACAAAGATTATACAAAAAATACACAATAGAGTTATTTATTATATAGATCATGCATTTTATAATTATTCTCAACCAAGTGTGGGAAGACTTCTATGCTTGCAAAGATATTGTTGTAAATGAACTATTCCTTTTACTGTAATGATCAAACACTTCTGTAATGTGCAAGATATATAGTTCCCATTTTTGCGTGAATTATTGTCGTAAATTAAGAAATGTGCATATGGCTTTTCCCAGCATTCTACTGTAGTAAAATCAAAATTTTCTCAGACTTTAAAAAAAAAAATTTCGTCTCTATATGAATAAAAAAATATTGCAAATATTAAATTAGGCACGAATTTATTATTATAACTATTAAAAATTAAAAGTTTTAATCAACAAAAATTTTAATAATGCTGATTAAAAAAATTAATATTATAACTATACTTTTGTATATTAAGTCATTATAATTAAATGAATATAATTGGACATTAAAAGCAACTTATTACTTATTTAAAAAAATAATTCAAGATTTATTTTCAAAATTTACTGAAATAAAAAATTGAAATTTTTTTTCAGAAAAACTTAATGATTTAAAAAAATTGAATTTAAATTGCAAAATATGAAAGATACCATAAATGCACTCATTTTTTTTTCATTCATTTTTAATAATTTAGCTCACTAAAATGTTTACTTAACATTATATGTATTTTAATGAGTAAGAACTGACTCTTTTTTTTTCTAAATACTAATGCTTTAAGTATTTTTCATTTAAATTTCCTCCCGAAAAATTAAACTGTTAAATAATAATTAATTCATTTGAATTGTATTAATTATTAACAAAATGTAACTTTTTATAAATCTAGAAAGCTTAAAATATTTGTTCTTATAATTGTCATAAAACTCAAAGTTACGTACATTAATATTTAATTAGGACTTTCATCTTTAATTCTTTCCATTTCATTCTTCTTTAACTCTTATTCTTTTTTTATATTAAATAAGAAAAAATTAACGAAAATAATTACTATATTTAATGCACTATGCCTTAGACTGAAAAATTTTATTTAAATGTTGAGAAACTATTAAAGGCCAAATGCTTTGCTATAAAATTTCTCCAAAAAATATTTTTTAGTGGATTTTTTAACCAAAAATGTAGCAAAAATTAAAGTGATTTATATTTAAACTAAATAAATATAATAATTAAAATAGTATATTAATAGTATCTACAATTAGTAGCATTATTGTGTTGCAGAATATTTATTTTTCGTATATTAACATAAAGTTTCGAAACTAGATGGCTGATAAATTAAAAAATGTAAGTTAAAAAAATACATTTTCAAATGGAAAAAGATAAAAATTGTTTAAAAATGTAAAATAAATAATTCTGTGGATTGCAATTTCTTAAACTTTTCTCTAATACAATTGCTACAAAATTAATGTAGACTAGTTTTAATATAACTAGTTTAATCTAGACTTGGCCAATGTAAGTGGACCTGATTGGCCTAGTGACTATTACTCTGTGCCACAGGTTTGGGGTTCAAGCCACAGGCGAGACTATGGATGTTTATAGGGGTTAGGAATCTACTTTAAACAGTAAATGTCGTTCTAATATGACTGTAGAGAGTTGGGCGTAGCGCTAACAACCCCCCCCTTTAATAAAGAAAACATCACCCGTCTCGAAATCTGCCAGTAGGCAAACGGTCTTGTCCCACCATGTTGCTGTTGCGCCAATGATAAAGATCAATGTAAATAATATTGGTCAATATATTTTAACAAATACATTGACTTAAAAGAAGTAATGCAACTAACTGAAAATATTGACTAAAATTATGCAATAAAATAATTATGTCAAAAAAATATTGTCAAAATGAAACAAAATATGTCAAAATCATTTTTGAATCTGTAACCGTGCTCCGACGCCAGATTGCAGTGTTGTCGATTGTGCCACTGGATTGTAACTAGATGTGATTGGGTTGAAACTTGTGACACAGGTTTTAGAACACATAACTTTATTTACGCACGCACAGACATCACAAACATACAATTAGAGGTATACAATATTTAACACATTTAAAGACAGATAATTCTAAATTCGTTGAAGGATTCTACTTCTAATCCAAAAACCCGATACATAGGTTTGCGCGGACGCCCGGAATATATTACCTCTCCGGGTGAGAGTCTGTAGGCCAACTTATACGCATGTTGCGTTAAATATATTTCCTCTCTGGTTGAGAGATTACAAACTAAACGTTTCTCAGTAGAAGTGCGTGATTGCGCTATAAGCGTTTCTTGGCGGCAGCGCCGATTGCAAGAGCGAAGTCTCGAGGCCTACAGACCGTTTCACTTGAATTCCCCAGGGAGCACTCCAGCAGTGAGTAGAAGGAGGCACGGTCACAAATCAATAATTTGTGATATTTTTTTTTATTGTAGCATCATTTGTATCTGAATTTTATGTTATTAATTAAAAAATAAACGAAGATATTTATGCAAAATAAGAAGGCAAAAAATCCAATAGGACAAATTAATTTAATTTAATTAAAAATTTTATTGAAAAAGAAACGCTTAATCTATTTTACCCACTATTGAAAAAAGAGTTAAAATTATGAAATGACAAATTTGTCTTTTTTTTTTTTTTTTTTTGTAATGTTAAATTTTTGCATTTGAAATGAAGTTCAACTACTCTTTTTACAATTGACACAAAACATAATGTTATTGAAATTTCATTACATAAATATTTCAGTTATTAGAATAATTTGCATAGACGGGGTAGTAACAGAATGGAGATGCATAGATGGGGTATGTAATATACTGCACGAATATCAATTTCACTATGATTAAATTATTCTGAATTCATGGTCAATTAAAGAGATCACTTATCTTATGGTGTTATCATAATTTTAAATTATCACACATCTCTTTATAATTAGAGAGATGCTGCAATGGATTTTTTTCACGTATTTCTATATCATAATATCGTTTTCTATAACCCATTTCAAATTTTTATTAATAAATGGATAAACATTATTACACAATAGTAATTAACATTGATTATGTTACTTATTGGTGGTTAACGCACGAAGACTGAACACTTTAATTAGATGTCATAAATTAAAATTTGATGCTTCAATAGTAATTTCCTGGTGCATTAACTTCGAAGTATCTTCAGTACAATAGATGATTCGATCGAGTACTAACTAAATTTGTTTAAATTTTAATTGAATGAAATTAAATTTCAAAACTACTTTTAAGTTATTCATTATGTTTTAATATCAAAATCAAATAAAAGAAGCTATCACCAATATTATCATTTTTTTATTCGTTTAAACAGTTAATCCTATCTGTTTATCGAAAATTGTACTAACTATATCCAAGAAAAAGATGTAGTTAAAAACTAAATGTTAACATTTAATTAAAATATTAAAGGAGGCTCAAATATAACTCAATTTTAATTAAGTATTGTTAAATATTACAATTTTTATAAATGCACATTTTATTGAATTTTATTAATTAAATTTCGGATAAATTTAATTATTTGCCTTAAATTAAAAGCTAAATTCATACAGTTCACATAATTAATAAATTTATTAATATGGAATTATGGATGACATATTAATTTTTCTTGTTATTATATTAGACTTAACTTTAAAATTATAAGCCCCGTAACCAATAATTTTAAATCTTATATTTTTATGATTGTTAATATTATTATTTTCTCTGGTTTTCATTTTGCACATATGTGTTTTTTTATTTTGAAAAATTTTAAATCAAACTTTTATGAAATTAAGAAATATTTCTTAACATAAGAGTAATTTTTTGCATTAATTATAAATATTTAAACTAAAAATTTGAAGTAAATATTCTAATTAATTTAAAAACAATGACTCACCTTTTCTTGCAAATAATAATTATTTAAAAAAATTTTTAATTTTTCTTAAATTTTATGCATTTTTTAAAATATTTATTAATAATTTTTACAATTTCTCAATCAGTTGATTTATTTTGTGTTTTAATTATCTTGAAACTATATTAAGATTTACTCATTTACAAATGCATCAGCCATAACATTAAAACCACAACTGCGTAACTGTTAAACTGCCACTATTACGTAACTGCTGCGTACCGCCACTACTACATAACTAATCAAATAGACTGGGATGAGTCTTGAAAAGTATTAGATGGACACCAGGAATACCCACTTTCAAGCAGTAGCGTTAAAAGACTAGGATTTATTGGGCTTTGAGTTTTCTACATTGAACACATCATAGTGATAATATTAATACCTAAAGACAGTTCAGGAACTAAAAATTGTGTTGGCTTCCAGTAGTTATCGTGCATGGAATGTAGTTTTAAACAGAGGAACAACCAGTTGCAAGACTCCCACCCCAAAAACAAGATGTTGTTAGTCAAGGGTCATTAATGGCAGACATAAAGCTTTACCGACCTGTTGTGCTTAAAGTGCTTTTATGGTTGACATTATTGTTAAATTTAATAGCAGTGATGAAATTAATGTGATTAAGATGCATTTCATCTTACTTTGCTATCTATAGGTTTGAGGATCTCTAATTTCTTTCATGGGCTAATGCTAACTACGTTTCGTTAATGCATGTATTGTAGACACGTACTTTTGCCCGTTAATTAATTGAACATTAAAAGAATATTACTTGAAAGAACCCGTTTCGTTTTGCTTAATAATGTGGATACTGCATTATTTTCCAACGAAAACTTGAAAAACAAGCATATTATAAGAGTTCTTCAAAATTTGCAACCAATGAATTTACAAAGATTAAACCAACTTCTCTTGTAAGTCATGTATTAGTTATATTTAATAATTAAATATAGTAATTAAATGTAACGAATATTAAAATTATTTTATTTAATTATAAAACATGCATTGCATTTCAATATTTAAATAATAAAACATAACAATCAAAAATTATTAATATTATTGAATACTATTATTTTCATTGAACAAGGTAAAACACAATATTTGTTTACATACAAAAATATTTTTAACGTAAATTTTAGAAATCTAGATATTTATTTAAATCAAATTTGATTTAATGATATGAATAGGAAAGATGTAAGGGTTCATTTTGGCAAATAAATTAATGGAGAACAATTAAGCCTATTAATTAAGTATTTTAAGTGTACTTTTATGTGATAACATTAAAAAGAATAATGATATTCATTATAAAATTTTAAGTTAATCGTTCCAATATGAATAAATTCGTCTTATTAGTGATGAATTATACTTATTATTATTATAGTTATTTATATTATTTATGGTATGTTTTTTTATAAATATTAGATGCAATCAAACGTTATAATTGCAATATTTTATAAAATGGAAAATATATTAGTATTTTGCTGAGTAATAATCTTCCTGTATGTATTATGCAAATTTCTACAACAGTTTTCGTGTTACTCATGTTACTCTTGCTGACATAAGAAAGCATTTATCTTTTCTTGCAACACATAAAGCTCTAGCATCTAAGTGAACACACCTCACTGAAGGTACAACATTTAAAAGAATAGTGATTTTCATTTTAAACATTTTAATTTAGTCATTCTAATATTAGAGATGAATTAGACTTTAATATTATTTATGGTATGTTTTTTTATAAATATTAGATGCAATCAAACTTTATAATTGCAATATTTTATAAAATGGAAAATATATTAGTACTTTGCTGAGTAATAATCTTCCTGTATGTATCATGCAAATTTTACAACAGTTTTCGTGTTACTCCGTTACTCTTGCTGACATAAGAAAGCATTTATCTTTTCTTGCAACACCTAAAGCTCTAGCATCTAAGTGAACACACCTCACTGAAGGTACAACATTTAAAAGAATAGTGATTTTCATTTTAAACATTTTAATTTAGTCATTCTAATATTAGAGATGAATTAGACATTAATATTATTTATGGTATGTTTCTTTATAAATATTAGATGCAATCAAACTTTATAATTGCAATATTTTATAAAATGGAAAATATATTAGTACTTTGCTGAGTAATAATCTTCCTGTATGTATCATGCAAATTTCTACAACAGTTTTCGTGTTACTCCGTTACTCTTGCTGACATAAGAAAGCATTTATCTTTTCTTGCAACACCTAAAGCTCTAGCATCTAAGTGAACACACCTCACTGAAGGTACAACATTTAAAAGAATAGTGATATTCATTTTAAACATTTTAATTTAGTCATTCTAATATTAGAGATGAATTAGACTTTAATATTATTTATGGTATGTTTTTTATAAATATTAGATGCAATCTAACTTTATAATTGCAATATTTTATAAAATGGAAATATATTAGTACTTTGCTGAGTAATAATCTTCCTGTATGTATCATGCAAATTTCTACAACAGTTTTCGTGTTACTCCGTTACTCTTGCTGACATAAGAAAGCATTTATCTTTTCTTGCAACACCTAAAGCTCTAGCATCTAAGTGAACACACCTCACTGAAGGTACAACATTTAAAAGAATAGTGATTTTCATTTTAAACATTTTAATTTAGTCATTCTAATATTAGAGATGAATTAGACTTTAATATTATTTATGGTATGTTTTTTTATAAATATTAGATGCAATCTAACTTTATAATTGCAATATTTTATAAAATGGAAAATATATTAGTACTTTGCTGAGTAATAATCTTCCTGTATGTATCATGCAAATTTCTACAACAGTTTTCGTGTTACTCACGTTACTCTTGCTGACATAAGAAAGCATTTATCTTTTCTTGCAACACCTAAAGCTCTAGCATCTAAGTGAACACACCTCACTGAAGGTACAACATTTAAAAGAATAGTGATTTTCATTTTAAACATTTTAATTTAGTCATTCTAATATTAGAGATGAATTAGACTTTAATATTATTTATGGTATGTTTTTTTATAAATATTAGATGCAATCAAACTTTATAATTGCAATATTTTATAAAATGGAAAATATATTAGTACTTTGCTGAGTAATAATCTTCCTGTATGTATTATGCAAATTTCTACAATTTTCATATTACTTTAATAATTGAAATACGTAGTTTACATAAGAAAACATTTATCTTTTCTTGTAACATTTGAAGCTCCAGCATATACGTAAACACACCTCTCTGAAAGTGCAAATTTAAAAGAATAATATTTTCATTTTAAACCTTTTAAATTGCTCGCTCTAATATTAGTGATGAATTGTACTTTAATATTACTTATGCTATGTCTTTTTGTAAATATTAGATACAATCAAACTTTATTTTTGTAATATTTAATCAAATGGAAAATATATTAGTACTTTAGTACTTAGTGATATTCTTCCTGCGTGTATTACACAAATTCCTACAACAATTTTCATATTGCCTTAATAATTGAAGTACCTAGCTAACACAAGAAAACATTTATCTTTTTTTGTAACATCTTGAGCACTAGCATCTATTTGAACATACCTCTCTGAAGGTGCAACATTTAAAAGAATAATGATAACATAAGTTTGTAATATAAAATTTTAAACTAGTCTTTCTAATATTATTGATGAATTAGACTTTTATATTATTTATGTTGTCTTTTTATAAATATTAGATGCAATAAAACTTTATTATTATTATATTTAATCAAACGGAAATATATTAGTACTTTTGTGTAATAATCTTCCTGTGTGTATTACGCAAATTCCTACAACAAGTTTCATATTACTTTAATAATTGAAGTACTTAGACGGCATAAGAAAACATTTATCTTTTCTTGTAACATCATGAGCTCTACCATCTACGTGAGCATACCTCTCTGAAGGTACAACATTTAAAAGAATAATGCTTTTCATTTTAAGCATTTTAAATTAGTCTTTTTAATATTAGTGATGAATTAAATTTTAATATTATTTATGGCGTGTCTTTTTATAAATACTAATAGCAATCAAATTTTATTATTGTAATATTTAATCAAATGGAAAATACACTGAAGTGACAAAAGTCATGGGATACCTCTTAATATCGTGTCGGCCCTCCTTTCGCCCGGCGAAGTGCAACAACTCGACGTGGCATGGACT
This sequence comes from Caerostris darwini, assembly GCA_021605075.1. NCBI lineage: Eukaryota > Metazoa > Arthropoda > Arachnida > Araneae > Araneidae > Caerostris > Caerostris darwini. The sequence goes on from BPLQ01001982.1 coordinate 80,813, forward strand.
CAACAAGTCGTTGGAAGTCTTCTGCAGGAATATTGAGCCATGCTGTCTCGATAGACGTCCATAATTGTGAAAGCGTTGATGGTGCAGGATTTTGGGCATGAAAAGACCTCTCGATGATGTCCCATAAATGCTCGATGGGATTCATGTCGGGTGGCCAGATCATTCGTTGGAATTGTCCAGAATGTTCTTCAAACCAATCGCTAACAGTTGTGGCCCGGTGACATGGCGCATTGTCATCCATAAAAATCCCATCGTTGTTTGGGTACATGAATGGCTGCAAGTGATCTCCAAGTAGCTGAACATAAGCATTTCCAGTCAATGTTTGGTCCAGTCACACCAGAGGACCAAGTCCATGCCATGAAAAAACAGCCCACACCATTACGGAGCCACCACCAGCTTGAACAGTGCCTTGCTGACAGTTTGGGTCCATGGCTTCGTGGGGTCTGCACCACACTCGAACCCTACCATCAGCTCTTACCAACTGAAATCGTGACTCATCGGACCAGGCCACGGTTTTCCATTCATCTAGGGACCAACCGATATGCTCACGTGCCCACGACAGTCGCTGCAAGCGATGTCGTTCTGTCAGTAAAGGCACTCGAGTCGGTCTTCTGCTGGAATAGCGCAAGAAAGCCAAATTTCTCCGCAGAGTTCTAACAGACAAGTCCCTTGTACGTCCCACATTGATTTTCGCTGTTATTTGACGCAGTGTTGCTTGTCTGTTAGAATTTACTACTCTTTGCAGACGTCGCCGGTCTCGGTCGTTAAGTGCAGGCGGTCGACCATTGCGCTGTCCATGGTGGGATGTTATGCCTGAAATTTCATACTCTCGGCACACTCTTGACACAGTGGATCTGGGAATGTTGAATTCCCTAACGATTTCCGAAATGCGTCTAGCTCCAACTAACATTCCGCGTCCAAAGTCTGTTAATTCCTGTCGTGCGGTCATCATCACGTCAAAACCTCTTTACATGAATAACTTGAACAGAAATGAAAGCTCTGCGAAAGCACTGCGCATTTATACCTGTTCTACGCGATGCTACTGCCATCTGAAAATTTGCATATTGCTATCCCATGACTTTTGTCACTTCAGTGTATATTAGTACTTTGCTGTGCGATATTCTTTTGCATGTATTGCACAAATTTCTACAGCAATTTTCATATTACTTTAATGTATATTAGATGCAATAAAACTTTATTGTTGTAATATTTAATCAAATGGAAAGTATATTAGTACTTTCCTGCGTGTATTATACAAACAATACAATTTTCATATTACTTTAATAAATATTAGATGCAATAAGACTTTATTATTATAATATTTAATCAAATAGAAAATATATAATAGTACTTTACTAAGTGATATTTTTCCTGCGCGTATTACACAAATTCCTACAATTTTCATATTACCTTAGTAATTGAAGTACCTAGCTAACACAAGAAAATATTTATATTTTATTGTAACATCTTGAGCTCTAGCATCTATTTGAACATACCTCTCTGAAGGTGCAACATTTAAAAGAATAATGATTTTCATTTTAAACATTTTAAATTAGTCTTTCTGATATTAATGATGAATTAGACTTTAATATTGCTTATGTTCTACCTGTTTATAAATATTACATGAAATCAAACTTTATTATTGTAATATTTAATCAAATGGAAAATATATTAGTACTTTAGTACTTAGTTATATTCTTCCTGCTTGTATTACGCTAATTCCTACAACAATTTTCATATTACTTTAAAGAATATTAGATGCAATAAGACTTTATTGTTGTAATATTTAATCAAATGGAAAATGTTAGTATTTTCCTATATGATATAATTCTTCCTGCGTGTATTAAGCAAATTTCTACAACAGCTTTCATACTACTTTAATAATTGAAGTACCTAACTAACAAAAGAAAACATTTATCTTTTCTTGTAACATCTTGAGAACTAGCATCTACTTGAACATACCTCTCTGAAGATGCAACATTCAAGGATCCACAGAGAATACCGAAACGTTGTTATGTTACTGTAATGTATTCTAATTATCCGCCACCTGTGTGATGGGGGAATCGTTATATTGTCATCATTGGTTAGAGCGCTTTGACGCTTTCTGTGAAGTGAACCATTTAAGCGCCTTTAGCATTTAAGGCCTAATAAGTGGTAAGATGGTACAGTCATTAGGTTATTTATATTGGTGCTGTCACCATTGTGAGAACAGCTTGTTTGAAGTATTTGCATTTTTGTTCAGGAGTTATAACTGAAGTTACAATTGCAAATCCTTTTCCTTTTGGATAGCTGTAACTTTGGAATGTAATTTGTTTTGTTGTTACTTTCTACATTAACCAATGTAATAATCTGTTGAATGTCTTTTATACATATATATATATCTCAATATAAACAAACAAAAATAAGTAAATTTAGTATTTAAATGACACTGACGATTTCATTGTTGTAAAGATATTGGTGCTTTCACCATTATAAGAACAGCTTGTTTTAAGTATTTGCAGTTTTGTTCGGGAGTTATAACTAAAATTACAATTGCAAATCCTTTTCCTTTTGGATAGTTGTAACTCCGGAATGCAATTTGTTTTATTGTTATTTTTTACATTAACCAATGAAATAATCTTTTTAATGTAATATAAACAAATTGTTGTTTGTAATATAACATTGTTGTTTATAATATAACATCGTTGTTTGTAATAAAAATATTGTTGTTTGTAATATAAGCAAACCAAAATAAATTAATTTAATATTTACGCGTTACTGAAGATTGTATTATTGTAAAAATGATTGTATTATTCCATATTATTTCCATGTATTATTTAATAGTGACTTCAGTTTAAAAAAATTAGTGCAAGATTTTCAGTGGTTATGTTAATATGGTAAATATCTAACATAGTAAGAGGGTACAGTCATTAGTTATTGATATTGGTGCTTTCAGTATTGTAAGAACAGCTTGTTTGAAATATTTGCATTTTCATTCAGGAATTTTAACTAAAATTACAATTGCAAATCATTTTCCTTTTGGATAGTTGTAACTATGAAATAGAATTTGTCTTATTATTATTTTTTACATTAATCAATGGAATAGTCTTTTTAATGTAATTTATGTGTATCTTAATGTGAACAAACAAAAATAAATTAATTTATTATTTAAATGACATTGAAGATTGTATAATTGTAAAAATGAATGTATTATTCCATGTTATTTCCATGTATTACTTAATAGTAACTTCAGTTTAAAAAAAGTTAAATATCAGGGATAAATTAAAACCTACAAAAACGTAAAAAGGTGAATAAGAACTTTTACCCTCAAAGGTTAATTAGAACCTAAAAAGGTTTTCAATGGTTATTACTTAATAAGTTATTTTAATATAAATAATTTAATATAAAATAATATGGATGTTATTAAAATAAATAACAAACAATATTAATATGTAATAAAATAATATTTATCTTAATATAAATTTATAACTTCTAATAATATAAGTTATTTTATATAAATAATTATTTATTTATTATTTATATTAATTATAAATAATAAATAAATATATATATTATTTTAATATAATAATATTGTTACATCATGACTTTTAATACACGGGCAACTTTTACGATTTAAAACTTTACGACAAATCTGTTTTTATTCTTACAACATATACTTTTTCAATGTAATAAATTTTTGCTATTTTAACGCTAAAATATTATTATTCATTATTTAAATATTATCAAATTATCCTTATTTATTTTTTATCAATACATAAAAATATCTCGATAGTAGACACCTAATTTTACCTAAGTGACATTTCATATATATTTTAAAATTACCGAGTAATTAACAATTCATTGCCTGCTAAATTACGATCGTAATAAATAATTTTTATGAAATTTTGTTAATACAGAATTAATGTATTTTTCAATTCCTTCTATTAGCTCACACTCTCCCTATATATATCTTGTTCAAATTTTCAATCGTTCATAAAATACTTTTTATTCATCCACTCAAGTTCTAATACATTTCTTTTTCAACTTGTGGTGGATGACACTTGATGTTAATACAGTTTTTCTAATATTAATTCTGTAATTAAATTTAATTAATAAAGTTTAGTTTTTTTTGGAATTAAGCTCCATATATCTACCAATAGATGGCACCAGATAAACTTAAAAATATGAATGAAAAATATTTATAACGGACTTTCTGCAATATAGTGAAAAAAAATGTAGGAATTGATTTAAAATTTTTTTTTATTTTACTTTTTTTTTTATCAATACATAAAAAACATTATTCGAGTAGTATAGACCTGTATTTTTAGATAAGCAATATTCCGTATATATTTTTAAATTATCGAGTAATTAACTATTTATATTCTGCTAAATTGAGATTCGTAATAAAACATTTTTATGAAATTTTGTTAATACAGAATTAATGTATTTTTAAAAACTGCAAGTGATTTATTTTAAAAGAGATAAGGAACACAATTAATATGGAACCTTTTTTGCATACTTTTCATATTTTGAAAATATGTATTTTATTTTTAAAGTATTTTAAATAATGCATATTACTCGCACTGATCTATTAATTGTCTTTATCACATATTTGTAATTAATCAAATACTTAATATATGAGTTATATAACTTAATTAGAGGTTATAACTGTTGGTCGCTGAAAAATATCTGTTAGATGTTTTAGAAAATTCAATAAGACGTTAAAAAGAACAACATAACCTCGCATATTTAACTTTACAGCAAAAAAAAAGAATTTTTTCATAATGCTATTTAAATACGAAATATGTTCCGATAAGAATTTTATAATAACCATGAATGCCAAATATTCCAACGTATTTCGTGAATTTTATTGAAACTGAAAACTATATCCTTCAAATGCTCTTGTATTGATAAAAACTGAAAAGTTTAACCCTGAAAACTGATAAATGTTTCTTGTCATACTCCCTATTTTTGTAAAGACGAAAACTTGCAAAGACGATTGTCATATGTCCATTTTGGAGGATCATCCTAAGACTTCGCCATAACAGAAAATTTAAATTGGAACAATATTATATTGTAGATTTTTTTAACATAATAATACTGTAACGTCTCGGCCTATACTAGATCTATAAAGGCTTCAAGAAGAGGGTTACTTTCAGTATCATGAGAACACTTATATATATATTTATTTATATGCAAATACAGAGCCCTGGGTTATTATACAAAGAAATGAAAATTAAAAATATAAATTCTATCACAAGTACATGATTAAATCACAAGTACATGATTAAATCACAAGTACAGTTAACTCCAAACTCGCATATTTTCAGAGTTCTCGAATCTACGTCGAATCTCAAAACACATGGTCTGTGGCACACTATAATTATCACACGGCGTGATACACAAAATCCCAAGGGGCTTAGTTTGTAAATAGGCTGAAACTCCGGCCTGTTCTGTCACTTCAGAGGAAAAGAGAAAAACAACACATTTTGTCGACTCGTCGCAGAACACCGTTCTTCTAAAAAACCTCCCTTTAAGATAATCCGTCAAGTGGGTGGGGGCAGCATCCCATGCTTCTTATTGAGTAGACATTTTCTCAGCTCATTGGCTATCACCAATCACAATCGAATAACTCATGACGTAGTCCATATTCCATCTGTAATTGTTTCGATCTGTGAAGGCCGCACAGACAATCGCTAATTTCATGAGTCTCATTATACATGACACTGAATATATGCTATCCGATTTGAATGACTTTGTTCTCGTTAGTGCAAAACGCTAATTGCATGTAATATAACCAACCACAATACTGCTTTCTTCTGTAAAATTTGACTGATGGGTTTTTATTATGTACTTGTCATAGAATATACATTCCTCTCTCCTGAGAAAAAAACAGAACTCTATGCTACAATTCCAAACACATGTATGTAATATTTAAATATCAAATGTAAAATATTACCCAAAAAAACAACTTTTTAATAGTTGGAAAAATTTCTGTAATTTTCTAAAAAAGAGAGTACAATATGAATTGGTAAATTGAAATTTTAGAAAATTTTTAATGTTTTAATAATTTTATTTTATAATTTTTTATGAATTTATTGTATGATATTTTAGAATTTGATTACCATGAATCTCAATTTTGGTGAATCTGAAAGCTACATGTTTTCAAAAGTGTTTATTCGTATTAAAAAATTACCGTTTAGTCTGATAAAACTGATAAACGATTCATCACATACTGCTTTTTTTTCAAAGACAAACTTGCAGAACAGAGTGGCATATGTTTTCTTAAGACTTAATAATAATAATAATACTTAATGATAATTATAATTCTTAATAATAATAATAATAATTTTATAATAAAACTTAATATTAATGCTAAGACTAACGTCAAAACAAAAATTGAAATTTGAAACCTTAATCTGCTATGTAATAGCAGTATTTCATCATATACTATGTGATATTATATTTTAACAATATTGAAAAGCAGATTAAGAAATATACAAACACGTATGTGTAATATTTAAATTACCTCTAATGTGAATGAAATATTAAAAAAAAAGCATATTAAAAACGTGATTAAATTTTATTAATCTTAACATAAGAGTACATTATAAGTTCGTAAATTGAATTTTTTAAAAATTTCAGTTTATATTACTTTATAAAATAAACATCATTTGTAGTTTAAATTATAAACATCCATAAATTAAATATTAAATATTAATAAAGCACCATTACTGAAACAAAGCTTTGTTTTGACCCAATTTACTTCTAACTAACAAAATACATTTCAGAAATATGAGAGACAGCTATCATTTTAAGTTTCATAAATATTACATAAAGGTTTTTACGTTGTGAGTCACTTGGCAAAAATTTTCGAAGCAAACAGAAGCTGTATTTTAAATTCGTACGTAGATTTAATCCCTGGGCATGAATAAAAGAAACTTTTATGCATGTATAAAAGGATTATTTTTTGAAGTTCTTTCTAAAAATTCCAGACTTTTGATACTGAATCTGAAAGCGCATATAGTTTAATAAAATTTGATGGTGATTTATAAGGGCTGTTACTGTTTCAATGGGAGCCATTCAAAATATTTGATAAAAACATTAGCTATTTAGCTATAGAAAATACCAATGAATTCTACAAGATGTACTTGAGATTTACGACCTTAAAAATTAGTCATAATACAATATAAAAAGAAATATATTATTGAAACATTTTAAGATTTATGCAAATAAAACAGGGGCCTGATGGTCGAGTGACTAGATCTCTGGCAGTCGCTTCCACAGGGTTTGTGTCCCGGAGGTGCCATGGATTTTATAGTGGTTTGAAATTTACTTTAAACCGTAAGTCTTGGTCTAATATGTCTATGAAGCATTGAGTGTTGGACTGACAAACCTACCCCATAAAATTAAAACATCTCTTGTTTTGAAATCCTTGGCCCATCATGGAACTGTTGCACTAATGAAGAAAAAACAAATGAAATATACTTATAATTTTTTTTTTAATAGTAAATTTATTTTTACTGAAGCTAGGGACATATACATTAAACTATATTACCTATATATATATTCATGCATCTAACTTATATTATGCATATACGTAGACATCCTACATATATATTTTTTCTAATGCAACTGTCAAATAGACCGTGATCTTTTATACCATAAGGGCTGCACCGACGTTACTCACTTTGAACTACCCAGGGGGCGCATGTAACTTGAAGATAAGCCCCGGACACGGAATCAAGGTCCTGTTGACTGTTTTCTTCAATTACCGTGGTGTGGTGCATTATAAATTCCTTCCGTCCAGCTAAACTGTCAACAAGGAATATTATTTGAGTGTTATGCGTCGTTTTCGGGAAGCTATTCTCAAAAAGAGACCACATTTGTGGAAAGACATTTGTTGGTTTTTACATCACTATAATGCGCCAGCTCACACTGCATTGATTCTTCTTGACTTTTTCGCCAAAAATGAAACCCATATCGTTCCACAACTACCGTATTCTTTTGATTTAGCACCGTGTAACTTCTGGCTATTCGCTAAACTCAAAAGACCACTCCAGGGACACCGTTTTGAGTCGATTGAAGAGATTCAACAAGAATCGGCGTGCTTTGAAGGCCATCCCGGAAAATGAATTTTTAGCATGCATTGAGGATTTGAGAAAACGTTGGCAATAGTGCATTGTGTCCGGGGAGGATTACTTTGAAGGCGATGAAGTAAAATTGGAAGAATAAATAAAAAGTTTTTGAAAAACATAGAAATAGGTCTTACGTTTTGGGCACTGTAGTATACATATATATAAGTCTATATCCAACCTAAAATAATAATAACCCTATATATATATATATAAATGAAACATTTAATATATGAGTTACGTTATTTAATTAGACATTATAATTGTTGGTCTCCAAAAAATATCTCTTAAACATTTTGGAAAATTCAATAAGAAGCCAGAAAGAAAATTTAATGTCGTATATTTAAATTTACATCGAAAAAGAAAACTTTTCATAATGCTATTTAAATACAAAATATATATAGACCTATACGTCAATAAAAAAGCAGTTAATTTTTAGTATCATTATACTAAAAATATCATTATACTTATATAAATACTTTTTCTGTTTTAGTTGCAAGTTCATAAATCTTAATTAATAAGAATATATATTCATGCTGCACCTGATGAAGATAATATTATAATATGATATATATTTTTTATTATATATGTGTAAGACGTTGACTCTTTTTACTTAAGAATGGTTAAGATATTTCTAAATGCACATTTTTTATTCATATGTCATGGTTTTTTTTTTCTACTTTGAAAGTTTTTTTTTTTAATTTCCTGTATATAAATAAGTCTTTAAGACTTTCTTCCTCAAGAAATTTTTTTATGCTATTAATTAAAAGGTGGCGAAATTATTTTACTTTCAGAAACATACATTTTCTTATTTAATTAATAGAAAAATAACTATAACTTATTTCATATAAATACATTGTGACATAGAGCATTTCATAAGTTCCTGTACGAGTTTTCAATATTTTACTAATCGCATTTTCACTTAATAACAGTAATTATATGAATTATTCATTTTCATTTAAAAAAATTAATATGATGTAATGATTTAGAAATGCCGCTAAATATTATAATATATTATCAAAATATACATATAACTGATACACATTTGTATTTTTGAGCATTTTGAAAATAAAATAAATTTTGTAAAATATTCCATTCATTAAAATTCATTTCATATATACAGAGTAATTTCCTGGTTATTGTATTTATATAACACAAATCTAAGGACAACTGTTCATTGATTGTAGCCAACGACCGAATATAGCTTCTCATTATACTTCAATTTTAGTTAGCAAAATTATATGATAGACATTTTTAACTATATACCACGTACTTTTTGTATAACAAAAAATTATTTGATAGGTAGTTTTTCAGACTTATAGATTTTTATGGGAGATCAATATATAGAACATGCTCGATTAGAAAACGTTTTTAGTCCCGTGGTAGCCAAATTGTGTGCCGCGACATCCTCAGTTGACACGTAATGAGATGAAGGCCGCCGTGTAATACTACAATCTGTTGCTAAACAAACGAAAAATGTATCAAGGTCACTCATCACAAACCAGTTCAATCCCAATCGTGGTAACCTGTTATATAGAACAAATATTTTGGCTAATGAAAGGTAAATAGATATTGGTAACTGGTCATAAGAAACAAACCAATAACATGAATCAAGATGCGCTAAACTTTTGATATACACTGAAGTGACAAAAGTCATGGGATACCTCTTAATATCGTGTCGGCCCTCCTTTCGCCCGGCAAAGTGTAGCAACTCGACGTGGCATGGACTCAACAAGTCGTTGGAAGTCTTCTGCAGGAATATTGAGCCATGCTGTCTCGATAGACGTCCATAATTGTGAAAGCGTTGATGGTGCAGGATTTTGGGCACGAACAGACCTCTCGATGATTTCCCATAAATGCTCGATGAGATTCATGTCGGGCGATCTAGGTGGCCAGATCATCCGTTGGAATTGTCCAGAATGTTCTTCAAACCAATCGCGAACAGTTGTGGCCCGGTGACATGGCGCATTGTCCTCCATAAAAATCCCATCGTTGTTTGGGTACATGAAGTCCATGAATGGCTGCAAGTGATCTCCAAGTAGCTGAACATAAGCATTTTCAGTCAATGTTCGGTCCAGTTGCACCAGAGGACCAATTCCATGCCATGAAAAAACAGCCCACACCATTACGGAGCCATCACCAGCTTGAACAGTGCCTTGCTGACAGTTTGGGTCCATGGCTTCGTGGGGTCTGCGCCACACTCGAACCCTACCATCAGCTCTTACCAACTGAAATCGTGACTCATCGGACCAGGCCACGGTTTTCCATTCATCTAGGGACCAACCGATATGCTCACGTGCCCACGAGAGTCGCTGCAAGCGATGTCGTTCTGTCAGTAAAGGCACTCGAGTCGGTCTTCTGCTGGAATAGCCCAAGAAAGCCAAATTTCTCCGCACAGTTCTAACAGACCTTGTACGTCCCCTTGTATGTCCCACATTGATTTCTGCGGTTATTTGACGCAGTGTTGCTTGTCTGTTAGAATTTACGACTCTTTGCAGACGTCGCCGGTCTCGGTCGTTAAGTGCAGGCGGTCGACCACTGCGCTGTCCATGGTGGGATGTTATGCCTGAAATTTCATACTCTCGGCACACTCTTGACACAGTGGATCTGGGAATGTTGAATTCCCTAACGATTTCCGAAATGGCATGACCCATGCGTCTAGCTCCAACTAACATTTCGCGTTCAAAGTCTTAATTCCCGTCGTGCGGTCATCATCACGTCAGAACCTCTTCACATGAATAACTTAAACAGAAATGAAAGCTCTGCGAAAGCACTGCGCATTTATACCTGTTCTGCGCGATGCTACTGCCATCTGAAAATTTGCATATGGCTATCCCATGACTTTTGTCACTTCAGTGTATATATATATATATGTGTGTGTGTGTGTGTATCGTCTTTCTCTCTCCTCTCTTTATGTAGGGTGGTGGGTGGGGTAAGTAACAGCAGGGAAACTGCTTCGAGTTTTAATCGCAAGGTAAGTGGATTTTGTTCATATAATGGAAAGTTATATAACTTATAGGATGCAAAGGACAATCAGAATATCACTTTATAAGTAGTTTACTTATCAAATAACTTCGGGATATTTTTATATTATATAAATCTTGACAACATTAATTATTACACATTTTGTTCGATGTAACACTAACTGAAAGTTTTGCTGTATATGATAAAGGTAGGTACAGTTATAAAATCAATTTCAATTATTTTCTCGATCAGTTTTAAAAAAGAATATTTAAGTTCTGTAGTCTAAAGCGCGGTATTTAATAACTCTTCTAGGCAATTAATATTCTCTTTTATCTTATAGTATATTTTTCCGTTTTTGTTTGAGAAATAAAGTGCCTTCATACTCTGCTTTTGAATACAAAATTTGAAATAGTACTAACTTAAGTAGTCAAATAATTAAATGGTTAAATAAGATTCCTTAAAACCGAGAATCTTAAACAGAGCTTAAAATATCTGGCAAAATAATTGGTTAATAATGGGTAAAGTCCCGTCTTATAATTATGCAACTATCAAACAATTTATGAGTCTTTGGTGGCTATATGATAATCCCACTCTTCCCGCAATGCTGCCTTAAATGTTCTGGGTAATTCTAGGAAGTGGAAGACTATATGCAATTAACCTCATTAAAACGTCCTAGACCCGTTTTAGAAAGTTAAAATCTAATGGTTTAGCTGGCCGATCCATCCTGCGGATAAAATGTTAAAGAAATTCATTAACTATATGAGCCCTAAATTGTCCATTAATATAAAAAAGTAACCGCGTTCATCTGAAATAACATCTATCCCTAAAAAGGTAAATATATGACTTCAAGATCTCATCATAATACTTCTCGGAGCCTCTATTAAATTCGTGGATGTCTATGTGCCTATCCAACATTATGGCAAGCCCGACCAATAATCATTGAATGCATACCGAATAAAGCGCGCGTGCTCAGTTTCCTATGAGCACGCGCGCTACGAAAATGCTAAATAACAGAATAAATCATTACGATAAAATAACAGATCTCATCTTTATACTTCCCAGAACTTCTATTAAAGGCATCGACGTTTATATTCCCATCCAATATGATGGCAAGCCATATCATTAATCATCCATAGAATCATTAAACAACTATCATTATTGACATATCGCTCTCTATTTCCCTCATTGTAGAACAGGGTAGTGGGTCCCAACTTCTCTATAGATGAAACGAATGTCGAGAATCAGTAGTCTGGATGAGCTTAGACTCATCAGTGATTATAACGGAGAAGACTTATCTGGAATATAATGAACTGGAACTCAGTCCTCCTCTGATCCTGGTCCAAAATCGATATTTTCTATACCATGCGAAACTGGTTCTGCTATGTAAGAGTCTTGCAAAGCTCAGCCTGCTTGGAGTGGAACAGACCACCCGCATTCCACTGCAACACACATAGTGATGAGTTGCTATTCGACAGGGAACTCAATGCCAAAACTGTAGATCATTTAACCGAGCAGGCGTCGCCCGAGGTACACCAACAAAGAGGTAGATCTACGTTGCACCCCAAAAGCTGCACCAACGTTACTCACTTTACACTTTCCAGGAGGTGCGTGTAGCTTGAAGATGGGCTACGGACGCCGAGTAACAATACCTCCACGATCCTGTTAGACTGGGACGTACGGCTTAAAGTGGATTCCGAGCCACTTCAAGCATCCATGGCCGGGACTCGAACCGGAATCTGTAGTACGAGAGCTAGAGCGCTAGCCACTCGGCCATTCAAGCCCCTCTCCAGATGTTAATCTAATCGAAACTTTGTGGAACATAAGAGGTAAGATGAACTATTCAACTAAGAGAAAAATAATTGAGAATATCATCAAAGTTTGGTTTCGTGCTGACGACTAATGCATGTTCTAAATTAGTGGAGTCCATGCCGAAAGTTGTACATGATATCATTAAAGCTAGAGGAGAACATATCGTCTACTAGAATGCTATAAAATGAACTTATGCTAATTAAATCTCACATATTAAATTTCAATATTTGCCCCAATTAATTTGTACAGTAGGTCATTCTCTATTCAAAAACCATTCTCTACACGGAAAATGACAAAGAGTTCTCACAATTTTCAGTTGCATTCAATTTTAGATCAATCACAAAGTCATTTTGCACCTCATTACTTGCTTCTGCTAGATGTTTGCTAGCTAATTGAAAATGAAGGTAGCAAATTTCAATCTATTGAAATGCAGTAATGTTTATCAGATGATGACAACTATACATTCAGATAACAAAATTACTGGGTACTCCTCAAATTTCAGTAAATCTATCCAGAATATAATATCTATAAATTAATATATTCGATAAATGAGAAGTATAAGATATCAAGGAAAATAATCGTTTCATAAAACAATCATTGTTTGATTAAAATGCATTATATGATTGTTGTGCATTGCAGATATTTTAAAGTAAAAATTTTTATTTTCATATAAAAAGTCATAGACAACAATATATTTATAAGAAATAATAATTATTTTTATTCATAGAAATATTTTTTTTTTAAGAAATTGTATATTAACATTTATTTGTATTTGTATTACACAAAATTTGATCTTAACTATTTGAATTCTCTGTAAATTTTAAAATGTTTAATATATATAACTGTAAAATTGTATTTTTTTTTATTTAGAAAATTCTATTTTTGTATTTGTGTTTTTTTTTGTATTGTATTTTTGTACTTTTTTTTTTTTTTTGTATGTAAAAAAAAAAAAAAAAAAATTTTTTATATAAAATTGCATTCTTGCATTTTTGTTTTTTATATTTATAAAATTGTATTTTTGTATCTATAAAATTGTATTTTTGTATTTATAAAATTGTATTTTTGTATTTATAAAATTGTATTTTGTATTTATAAAATTGTATTTTTGTATTTATAAAATTGTATTTTTGTATTTATAAAATTGTATTTTTGTATTTATAAAATTGTATTTTTGTATTTATAAAATTGTATTTTTGTATTTATAAATTTGCATTTTTGTATTTATAAAATTGTATTTTTGTATTTATAAAATTGTATTTTTGTATTTATAAATTTGTATTTTTGTATTTATAAAATTGTATTTTTGTATTTATAAAATTGTATTTTTGTATTTATAAAATTGTATTTTTGTATTTATAAAATTGTATTTTTGTATTTATAAAATTGCATTTTTGTATTTTTTATATTTATAAAACTGTATTTTTTTTTTTATTTATAAAATTGTATCTTTAATTGTATAATATAAAATTGTATAATTGTTCATCTACTAGCGTTTATTTACTGACATATTTGACTCAAAAATTTTCAAAAAACTGATTTAAATTATAAGGTTTAAAATACTTCTTAATCAATGATACATTTTAAGATCTCTATAACACAGCAACAATATCAGTAATACAGTAATTGTGCTTTTTGCAAATCTACTTAGATCAAATTCCGACATCTTCTGGTAGTTGTCCTTCATTATTATGAGACATAGCAAGATCTTTACATGATTAACCAAAGTAAAAATGTGATTTATATATGAGAAATCTGCTTTACAATCTTCTCTTTTATAAAGTCTTTGTTCCTATTTATATTATTTACGTTATAATTTTAAAATACTTTCTTCAAAATTACTATACAACTAACATCACTAACAAAAAATGTTACAACTATTGCCACTAATTTAAATAATTTTAAATTTAATAATTTTATTTCAAAGACATATTTTTCAAAGATTTTATTTCAAAATTTTATTCAAATTTTCCAGATCGAAATCCTTTAACATTAAAAACATTTGAAAACAATTAACTTTCTTTTCTTAATACTTGAAGCAATGTATCAAAAATTAATTTAATTCGAGTATAAAATTACGATAAAGAAAATATTATTTTCGTAAATCATACATTACATTATGTTAACTTTTTTTTTTATATTTTATTTCTCAAATATAATTATTATATATTATATTTAATATTATATTATATTTAATTTTATATTATATTTAAATATCATTATCATTTTATTTCTCATTTATTTCATTAGCATTATAAAATGTTATAGTATTATAATACATAAATTAATCAAATAATAAATGATACAGCAACTATACTTAATAAATTCTTATAATATTTATTTAAAAACTATAATAAATTACAATAGTCGAAATTAATTTTCTGACAATTATTTATCCCTAAAATTATGGCTGGATTATCACTGGATGTAATTACTTTCGTTAAAGTATAAAAATTAAGAATAATTTGAAAGCAATAATATTTGAATTATAGAAATTAACTATTTATATTTTAATGTAAAAATAGTATTTTTTTCAACTCGGAAAGTTAAAAAAGGTATAAATCAATAAATATCGAAACTGAGAATGATAATCGAATTTCAATTTAAATATAACATTTATTTCAACAGAAAAAAAAATGGGTTATAAAGCAGTAATATTTATTATTTTATTAAATTCTTAATATGAATTCTTAATATAATTTTAACACAAAAAGGGACAAAAAAGTGTTATAAACAAATAAATATCAAAAATGAGAATTTCATTCAATTTTCTAAAATAGCAATTAATTAATATACTAATATATTATATAACTAATAATACATGAAAAAAATTATAATATATTAATTATTGAATTATTTTGTTGAAATAATATTTATTA
>BPLQ01001983.1:0-62051 GCA_021605075.1 Caerostris darwini
GACTTAGTAGTAGTTTGATTTTGTAGTTTGACTTAGTAGTAGTTTGACTGACTACTACTTTTGCTACTAAATAGTATATTTCAGCTCAAGTTTTGAAAATGAAATGTAAAAGAGAATTGGAATATGGTAGTATTTTCGTTAATTGTTAAATACAGGATGTGCTGAAGATTACAAGGCAATGTTAACTATGCGTTAACTATAAAATACAGCTAACTTGCTGCTAACTGCTAGCCATGAGGAGAATACCGAAGAAAAATTCATCATTCAGAAAAATGTGCATCATTCTAAGTTTTACAAAATTTCTCAGAATTTTTGGCGAAGAAGAATTTGTTTGCGAATTATGCAATATACTCACTCCTAAATCCCTAGTGAATTATCATGATTCTCTCTAAATAAATACACAATTTTGTTTCTATAACTGTGGCAAAAAAATTAAAATAAAATGTTATTTGGGCATTTTTTTCAAACGTACCCAGTTTTACTCGGTCCTTCTTCAAAAGTTACACTTCTAGTTTTTTTTTTCCTCTTAACTTAAATTAATGATTATGGAACGTTCAATATCCTGTATATAAAATTTTTTAATTGATTTCGTGTGTACGATTTCTTTTTATGATGTTTTTATTTGCTACATTTTGTCCAATAGGATGGAATTATTAATCCTCTAAGTTACCCAGTCTTACTCCTCTTTCCCTTATATGTACATATATTCTCCCCAGCTTGTACATGGGTAATAATTTATTTGTGCAAAACAATGCTTTTCTAATATCCCTATGCATGTAAATGTTCATTATTGAATTTTCATCATACTTCCCGACTTGGATTAAATTTGAATCATAGATTCTATTATAATGGATAATATAAGTTTCAGTGCATCCTATAATATATCATGCAAATATAGAAACTTTTTGAAATTTTTCATAATGAGATTCATATTTTCATTTACAATTTTAGGAAAAAAACCTCATTTAATATAAAAATACAAAAATTAAGACATATTTACTGCTCACCACAATTCAATTTCTCCAAAATAATAATAATAATAATAATAATAAAAATAATTTTGCATGCTTTTTACAGAATCTTTAAACTATAATTCAACGGTATCTTAAAAATTCTTATTGAAAAAATAAACCTAAACAATATTATTTTATTTTTATTATTCGATCTCCTAACAAGAATTATAGATTTAAATTTCATTATTAAATCATGCATAAACTAATACTTATATAATCCTACATATATTTTTTAAAAAAGTTTATTTTAAATATAGAAAATTTCCAACATTATTTTTATTATCAAAAGAATAAACAACTTTTTTAGTTTCGAAATTTAAGAAAATAAATCTGAATAAAAATAAATTAATTAAATTTCTAAGACAAAAATTACTTAGACTAAGAAAAAGTTTAGACGTTTGAAATATTTCTACGTATAAGCCCTTCCATCAGTACAGCTAAGATATAAATATAATTTTCAAACAATTTACTATAACATTTTTTTACAACGTTATAAAAAGATGAAGCAAGCAGCAATTCTCACACTGGTTACGCATGCTTTCATATGTGCAAAATTACTTTTCCCTTTTATTAATGGATGATTTGTCTTCCAATTTATCATTATTTTCAACCCACTTACTCTCTCCCTCTCTTTTTATATAAATAAATAAATATATATATGTATATGTAGAGAGAGAGAGAGAGAGAGAGAGAGAGAAAGAGAGAGAGATTGAGAGAGATGAACCAAAATTTTTAAAATTCAATACTTTGATAATTTTTACCTGAAAAGTTTTTATTTTTCATACCCCCATACACATACTTTATATATATATATATGGGTATATATTTTACTTTTGTGAGATATTTTTCACGTATAACAAGCAAAGGCAACTGCGCTGTATATCTTTCGCAAGTACTAATGCAAGATACATATTGCCTCGGAGCGAGCGAAAACAGAATTCGTTGAGGCGCAGTCCGATCACAATTTATTGGGTTTCCAGATTGTCCTGGCGACTTATTAACGCGGCGCAAACTGACATCCAAGACTCTGACTAGTAAAAAGGAAAGCGGCTGAACAGAAAGCGAGGGAGGCGGTCGAAAAAGAAAAGAAAAGAAAAAAAAATATCGTCTATTCATTCTTGCGGTCAGGCTAACAGACGATATTGACGAGCCCCGGGGCCTCAGCCCTCTATGTGCCGTGGTCTCTATTGAACCGATAAGGTCCGATCTCTGGACCAACCCTAGGGGTCTTACTGTCAAAGCTAAACCATTTACATTCGAGCTTACGACTGATTCTGCAATTTTTTCTTCTTTTTTCTTCTTTCTTCCTTTTAGTTCTTTTCATGACACTGTTTATATTACGGAGTCACATTAAAAGAGTCGAGGAAATTGCATGGGTACAGAAAAAAGAAGGAAAAACAAGATTTCATTTTGGGTTGTTATGTGTTTAGTTGCCACTTTTTTCACATTTTGCCTTGTTCTTAAGAAATCTCATATTACGCATTTCACCTTTTATCTAAGCTTAAAATGTCAGGCCGGTTCTGATAAGAAAACAAATATTTTGGTGCTCCTATAAAGACATACCAGAGTTTCATCTGAGAAATTCTATTACTTTTTTTCTAATGGTTCATAAACGTCATACATAAATGCAACATTTTGAACCTGATAGGGAATGCAACGGAATATTCTAATTTTTGATAATGAATTTGTCGACATTCGCAAAACAAGAAATAATTTCTGGTTCGTGTCCAAAAAAGTTTCACTTGGCTACTGATTATCAGAATTAATTTGAAACTCTTAACAAAATTCTTTGAAAAATTGAATAATACATTGTTCTAATTATTCGTTATTATAAATTAATTCACTGTGTTATAATTAGGGTTTTCTAATTTATATCGAGGTTTACGAATTTCTTAGACATCATCTATTCACACCCTATCACTGTATATTTTGTACACAATTTTTTATATCTGCCAAAACAGTTTTTACTCTACAACATTTTGATATTTGTTTTTGTCTAATTATTTTTAGTTCATTTGCTGTAGCTTAGTTGCACTTCGAATCTTGAACATTTATTTCTTTTCTTTTTCTT
Organism: Caerostris darwini; assembly: GCA_021605075.1. NCBI lineage: Eukaryota > Metazoa > Arthropoda > Arachnida > Araneae > Araneidae > Caerostris > Caerostris darwini. The sequence continues at coordinate 3,085 of BPLQ01001983.1, forward strand.
TTTTTTTTTTAGAGAGCGAGAGAGAATTGAATTTGAGGAAGTTCCGAATATTTGTATATCTAACATTATGATGGTTTTGCTATACACCCTGTGTGTGGCGAACACAGACTTGTTGCAATATGATGATGTTTCTAGTTCATTCCTCATTAATTATCTTCTTTTTTCTTCTCATTTCGTTTTTGTGCTGATCTGATGTATTCGTTATGTATCTATACTAGATATTTATAAACACAAAAATACCTATATTATTTAGCTAAAATATTTTACAAATATTTCGTATTCCATATACGACTGTATTTGTCCGAATCCATCCATTATATAAATTAGATAAAGTATCCATTATATAAATTATATAATTTATATTATTAAATGAATATTCCAGTTGGAATGGTTATGGGATTCCTATCACAATTTCACACAATACATTCTAGCAGATAAGAAATATGGGATCAAATAAATTATAATAACAGATATTCCAAACCTGAGAAACACTCCCAAAAGATAAACAAAGAAAACTCTTTCTGTTTATTTAAAACGATGTATTGCGGAATGCGTATCTCAGACAATGTTTCAAGATGGGAAACAGAAAAGAGCTGACCAATGTTTTGGACAGAAGTCATAAATATCGCAGAAGCCAACTTGAACTCGCAGCATAAGTAAATGCATGCAAATTACCTGCAACCGTCATCCGTTGCTGATGAAGAACGCCTCGGGCAAAATGATTTCTGTTGTTTTATTGATGATCCAATAAACATTAAGAGTTGAAATTTGAGTAGAAGAGGACCCCATTATGCAAGACAAATGAGGCCTGCGTGTGACAGCAATTGCCAAGATTCTTGCCACGTTTCCCCTCATGCATTAAACATATTTCTGAGCGTTGGAAAGTCTGCAGTGAAACTTTCAGTTCAATAGGTCACAGAGAGAGAGAGAGGGAGTTATTTTCTTTACAAAGCTGTTTGTGCATCCAATAATTATCTGAAGTTCTCCAATAAGATGTAGTTAATTAACTTTACTAGTTGAAGGGGTTTTTTTTTTGTTTAAACGCGGGTAACGATGCTGATGATTATTTCGGGAGGCTATAATTAATTTAGTATTCATTTTAAATTGAATGTTAATTAAGGAACAGTTGGAAATTGTTTTTTTTGGCTCTCTAATCAGTAAATTTTTGAACATATTTTACACATTAAATATTAAATTTGGTGGAAATGTTTGTAATTTTTTTTTTTTTTTTGTATCAACAGAGATAATCTTACCAAAAAGATTTTTGCTGCTTTTACATTTTGGAAATTTAATTTATTAGGAATGGAAGACAGAGTTATTTAATTTATTGAGTTTCAAATTATTCTGAAAAAAAAAATATATTTTTTAAAAATATATTATTTTTATTTATTTTGGTGGAATTCATTATTAATTGCAGGAGCAGCCTACTAAATAACGTTTTTGTTTTTCAAAATTGGAGGACTTTGTATGAAATTCGGCAAACTTTTATGTACGGTAAACTTTTATGTACTTATATACGGTACTACTTATGTATAAAACCTACGGTCAAAGGGTCTTCTATTTCATAAATCGGTTGGTTAGATTGCTCTATCATTGGGATTCAGAAAGAATTTATGTGAATGAAAATCCTCAATTGCAATGTTGAAATTTTAACACCGAACTACAATAGTAAAGTAGTAATAGTAAATAGTAATACTGTGTGTTTAGTGTAGAGATTTCACGTTATGTATCCTAGTCGATGCTGAATGTGCTATACATCTTTTTTTGAATATCGCGAATAACTTTAGATGATAGTACCCAGAATTCGAAAACAACAAAACTGTAAATAAAGTTAGTTAATTAATTTATATAATATTCTTTAATTAATTAAAATTATTTAATTAATTAAAAATTATTTGATAATTACTTAGGGTATAATTGCCAAACATAAAAAGTAGTAATTTAAAAATGGTATATTAATACAATAAATAAAATATATTTAGCTTTCTATGGAATAAACTATCCATGTTTTGAATAAATTAATTTTTTTTTAAGTAAACCTTGTATATGAAACCATTTCAACTCCTGCGTAAAATATAATACGTATGATAAAGAAAATGAATTGATATTTATTATATTCAAAAACAAAATTTTGGATTCATTATCAAGTTAATAAATTTAAACTATTTGTATTAAGAGTGGGAGTTTTTATTCAAAATTTTACTCATATTAAAAAAGCAGTGCAATGTTTATAGCTCGATTAATGAGTTATGCTTAAAAAATAAATATTTGTTGATGTATTCAAATCTCTCAACTCTATACAAAAAGGAATTTGAAGATAAATACATTTATAACTTTTGCTTTACAGTTAAAATAAATTTTTCGATGTATATTTATATTTTCTTTTCGTTCAATAAAATAAATTTTCTTGAATATTCTGCAGAAAAAAAATATTGATATTACAGGCAGAGGTAAAATAATTAAAATTCTCTTGATTAAAATTTTTCATCAATAAAAATGTAATAAAAGGAAAATATTCATGCCTGTATTTTGAAGTGTGAAATTCATTTTAAATCATCTGAATAAAATATTTTATTTTGACATCTTTGAATTATTTTCTGAATATCATTTTATCTTCAAAAAAAAAATTTCAAAAAATTAATTAAATGAAACATTTCGAATACTGTATAAATGTTATTTATATTTGAAATTTTGCTAATACTTACTTTACCGTACGTACTAAATATCTCAAAATTCATTAAAATTACATTTCAACTTTACATTTATTTACATTTATTTTTCCTTGCATTCTCAAAATATGTTTTCGAAGTAATTTAGAATCACCTCCAAATTTAATTTACAAGTTTAATTGGGTTTAAAAAAAATTTTATGCAAAAATATTTATTACTAATGCATTGCTTTCTTCATTTTGTAAATTTTAATTTTTATAAAACACTGTATAAGATTAATATTTTCCTTAATAAATTTTGATTTAAATTAATGAAAATATTATCATACCTGAAATTAAGCAAACAAATAATTTTTTTAAGATTTCGTCAATTCTATGAATAATTATTTAAAAATTATGTAAATTCACATATATATTACAATAAATTGAAAATACTTTTAGAAGTCTTAAATTCAAAGTATCAACTGATATTTGTGTTGTTATTTATTTTGATGATTGTTAAATAAATAATATAAAACCTAATTTCTTAACTAAAATTTCATACAAGGTATCTAAGGATTGATAATGTTTGACAATATATTTTGAAATAGAAGATATTTTATTCAGTAAAATATTTCACATTCTCTATTTTCAAAATTCTAAACTATTATAAATATTTATTTGTTTTAAAATAATGAAAAAATGATAATAGAAATATAGAAATTTAAAAAATATATGAAAAGATGAATTTAAGAAAAAATATTATTAAGTACATTTATAAAATTAAAAAGAAATTAATATATTTGCTTTTTATTGAATAAAGTTACAAATATGATAATATAATATAACAACATATTATATTTTATTATTTATTATATAATATTATATTTTATAATAAATAATAATATAATATAATTTAATTTTATAATGTATTATAAAATATTTTTTAAAAATTATTATTTATAAAATTTAGTATAAAAATAATATTTTATTTCTGTGTTTGACAAAGTTTTACAATAAATATGTAATTGTTTAAATAAAAGTATTTCAAAGAAAGTTAAATTCTTAGTTCATATTTTTATCATACATTAAAATTTGGTTTTAAATTACTTCAATTTATTTTGGTTTTATACTAATGGATTTTGAGCTATTTCAGATGACAACTGACAAAATAAATGCATGGGAGAGAAAAAATCTTCAATGAGGTTTTTTTATCCAAAACCAAAAATTATTTAATGATTACTAAAATTCATGCATCTTAAATAAAAACTTACTAATTTCAAAATTAAAATAATTTTTTTTTATCAAATTCTATTCGGCTATTAAAAAACACATTTAATGATAACTTCTACATGTATTGGTTATATGATTTTAAACGTTTCTTTTTAAAATATACTTTTTATATTAACATAATCAGTGAATAAAATAATTTTACATTCATATAAACATTGAATACACTAATTTGATATAAAAATAAACATTGAATACAATAATTTGATATAAATATAAACATTGAATACAATAATTTTATATAAATATAAACATTGAATACAATAATTTTATATAAATATAAACATTGAATACAATAATTTTATAATAATATAATTAAATAAAATAATTTAATATTAATAATTTTATATTATTTTATATTTTTTTATTACATTGAATGAAATAATAATTTTATATTAATATAATCATTGAATAAAACATTGAATAAAAAAATAAAAAGACTTTTGTAACACTGTTTTAATTAGCATACCAATGGTTTTGAAAGTTTACTTTTGATACTAAAGTAATATAAGCTTAAGGGTTAGATTAATAAAGCGCTTATTATACACGCATGTCCATAAATTAAGGATAATGAAGTTCAGGCAAAGAAAGAGGCACAAGCAAAACAAATTTGACTTATTTATAAAGTATATTTATTAAACAAAAGGTAAAGAGCAAAGAAGATGCTATATGTTTCACATAATTAATAAAAATTGCGATTTTTACTCCTTGGAGAAAATTTCAAAAAAGAACATATATACAAAAAACAGTATAACATGGTTAGTATGATGGTAAATATGGAGTATGTCTCCCGAACGATGCAATACAGGCCTTACAACGCCTAGGCATGTTGAGTATCAAATTATCAATCTGATCTTGGGGAATATTACACCACTCATCAAGCAATGCCCTCCGAAGTTCCGGTTGAAAGGTGGGAGGGGTTTGACGGGCTGCAATTCGTCGGCCAAGCATATCCCACACATTCTCTATTGGATTCAAGTCTGGTGAGTGTGCGGCCAATCCACACGGGTGATATCCTCCAATTCAAGGCATTCGTCTACAATGCTTGCACGGTGAGGACGGGTCGTGTCATCCATAAACAGAAATTTAGCACCCATGGCGCCCCTAAACAAACGTACATGTTGTTCCAGAATGACATCCCGATAGATGTGGATTGTTATCGTTACACTCTGAACATGCAGGTCAGTTCTGGAACCAAGAATAATTCCTCCCCAGACGAGCCATCCTGCACCACCGTAACGGTGTCGTTCAATGGTGTTCTCTTGGTGATAACGGGTACCTGGCGCTCTCCATATGCAAGTCCGGCGAAAATCAGACTGCAAACTAAACCTGGACTCGTCGGAAAACATCACACCAGACGACTGTTGCGGTGTCCACAATGCATGCTCTCTACTCCAGGTTAATCGCAGGCGGCAGTGAGTTGCGGTAAGTGGAACACATCTGACTGGCCTACGAGCATATAGACGACCAATGTGCCCTAAGCGTCTGTACACGGTCTGCCGTGAAATTGTCGTACCGGTAGCGAAAGAGAGCTGATGAGACAGGTGTGATGCTGTGCTCCGTCTGCTTCTTTTGGAAGTAACTGCTAAATACCGTCCTCATTCGGCGTTGTAACTCGGTGGCGACCTGTGCTGTAACATCTACTCACATTACCATCATCTTGGAATCGTTGCCAAAGCCTGGAGATGACACTCTGGGCGATTCCAAGTTCCACGGATACTTCCAGCTGGGTACGTCCACATTCCAGTCGTCCGATAATTCTACCACGTACAAAATCATCCAAATGCTTCCTTTGTGCCATAAATATGCAGTTATTGCACAGAAAGGCTTTTAAAGCGCTTGTGAACAATTTTACTTCTTTGCCACCATTCCTTATATACCCCTCTCTTACACTTTCGTCATTGTGACGTACTATCCGCGCCATCTGGTGGTTTCCTGTAATTTGCATATTCTTCTTCAAGTTGTGTGTGATAATTCTACAGGGGAAATTTTTATTTTAGAGTTCAATTTCTGTGTGATTCTGAATTATCCTTAATTTATGGACATGAGTTTACATCACTTTATATGCGTTATTATTACAAAAGGTCGTTTTATTTTATTTCCTTTTTATTTTACATTTAAGTACATAGAAACGATTTTGACATTCTGTCATGAGACATCACAGTTTATTCTAAATACTCCAATAAAGAGAGAACTTAGAAAATAATTGTAAATATTATCAATATGTGTGGGCGAATAAGAGAACCGTCTTCCTTACTTTCACACAACTTCCAACATGACAAGAACTTCCAAATAGAAGACTTCGCACACACAAGGAAATAATCCACGCCCTATTAACGGCATTTTTAAAGATGAATTCTGAATAATTAGACAGTTACACAATGCAAAAGCAATTTACTTGTCAACGGGAGAAATGGAACGTTCTATCGTTCGGCACCTTATCGCCAAGATTGGAGTAGAAAAATAACGTTCCTGCCAAAATGTTGACGCTTCGTGGATATGATAACAGACATCCACAAAAAAAATCTGAAACTTATTAAAGTTTTCCTTATTTTTTCTTATTTTAAAAACTAAATTTATTACTGTGTTCATTGGCTGGAAATCTATAAATTGCATTTTGGGAATTAAATATGTGCCATTTGTCGAGATAGGATGTACCGATTTTATGGACTTAAATACATACCTACTCAGCGGAAAGAAGGAGTTAATAGGGAATAAAATTTAACGACGTCGTGTAGACAGAGTATTTAAAGGTTGAGATAAAATGGGAAGACGAATAAAAATAAAAATTGGGAGTCACCGACGGCGAATGAAGCTTTAGCTCATGGAGCGTGTAAAAGGCTAGAAGGAAAATTTTAAAAACTTGTCTTGTTGAGATTAATGATGAAACTCTTTCAGCTAATTTTAAAATGATTTAGTCATACATATAGAATTTTTTATTGAAAAATTTCTTTTCAAACATGAAATTTTTTATTGGAAAGTTATGCTAGTTGAATTGGTTTTAAAGATTTTGTCTTGCTTTGATTTTGATTTTAGATATTAAATATGTATTTGAAGAAAACTTGAGTATTGACAAGAGAAATGGTTTTTAAAATTAATTATTAATATAAAAATTGCATAAAATAATTTTATATGAATGTAATCATTGAATTTTACATAAGTTAAAAAAATGAAAAGGCTATTGTAACAATATTTCAATCAGCATACCAATGTTTTTTAAAAATAATTTTGATACTGAAGCAATATAAACTTAACATTTAGTTTAATAAAGCACTTATTATACATCATTTTATATGCATTATCTTCACAAAAGGTCGTTTCATTTAGTTTCCGTTTTATTTTACGCTTAGGTTCATGGAAACGTTTTTGACATGCTGTCACGGAGCATCACAGTTTATTCTAAATACTCCAATAAAGAGAGAAGTTAGAAAATAATTGTAGTTATTATCAATATGTGTAGGGGAATAAGAGAACCCTCTTCCTTACTTTGACACAGCTTCCAACATGACAAGAAATTCCAAATAGAAGACTTCGCACACACAAGGAAATAATCCCCACCCTATTAACGACATTTTTAAAGATGAAGTCTGAATAATTAGACAGTTACACAGTGCAAAAGCAATTTACTTGTCATCTCGAGAAATGGAAGGTTTTATCGTTGGGCACCTTATCGCCAAGATTGGACGAGAAAAATAACATTCCCGCCAAAATGTTGACGCTTCGTGGATATGATAACAGACATCCACAGAAAAAAAAATCTGAAACTAATTAAAGTTTTCCTTTTTTTATTTTTATTTTAATAACTAAATTTATTGCTGGTTTCATTGGCTGGAAATCTACAAATTGCACTTTGAGAATGAAATATGTGCCATTCTTCGAGATAGGATGCGCCGATTTTATGGACTTAAATGCATACCTGCTCAGCGTAAAGAAGGAGTTAATAGGGAATAAAATTTAACGGCGTCGTGTAGACAGAGTATTTAAAGGTTGAGATAAAATGGGAAGAGGAATAAAAAAAAAAATTGGGAGTCACTGACGGTGAATGAAGCTTTAGCTCATGGAGCGTGTAAAAGGATAAAAACAAAATTTTAAAACCTTGTCTTGTTCAGATTAATGATAAAACTCTTTTAGCTAATTTAAAAATAATTTAGTCATACGGATAAGATTTTTCATCGGAAAAAATATTTTCCAACATAATATATTTTTATTTTAAAGAGTTGCTAGTTGATTTGGTTTTAAAGATTTTCTCTTGCTTTGATTTTGATTTTAGATATTAAATATGTGCTTGAACAAAACCTGAGTATTAACAAGAGAAATGGTTTTTAAAATTAATTAGTTTTTAAATCAATGATCATAGAACAAATTTAAATCCATTTTTATTGAAGCATTAATTAGTTGTTATAAATATTTATGAAAAAAAGACTATTTCGTATACATATAAAATTAATTTTTCTTAGAACAAAAAAATAAGTAGAATTTTATAAAATACATCTATCAAAACATCATTCTAAATATATTTAGTTTGGTGTATTTGTTTTAATTTAAAGCTGTTCTAGTCAAAAACCAATATTTTACAAAATTTTATTGGAAGGAAATTCTAATCCAAAATACATACAACATTTTTATTAATAAGTTATTTTAAATGATATATTTTTGCACACGGATCTTTGTTGCCATTTTCACGTTTGAAAACTAGATTTAATGTTTTCAAATTTTTCGTAGCACATATAATAAAAATTATTTAAGCCATTGTTTATTATTTTCATTATTAAAGAGTCAATTACCCAATTAAAAATTGTTTAAGGACCACAATGTATATTTAAAAGAAAAAAACAAAAAATTTAAAATATTGGCACTGCATGACTTTGTTTTCGGAGTAAAGTAATAAATGTTTAGTTAATGTGTTACAAAAATATCCAAAACCAAAAGTAGTTATTTTTATTTTTCTTCAACTTTATAATTATTACAATTTTCCTTGAAATTACACAGTTTTAAATAAAGTACATATTCAAAAATTATATCTCCATTAAGGATCCTCAAGTCGTCCATTTCCTCCTTATGTAGAGCATCCAACATTAAAAGTGATTAACTTTTGAATTGCATGTATAAACACTGTAAAAGTATATTAACATAAAATAACTGCAATCAAACATAATTAACCAAACATTCTCCTAATGCCCAAAACAAAATGTGAAATTAGATAAAAGATTTTATATGATGCAGTGCAAATGAGTTTTCAAAATAAATTCCAAAATAATAGCCAGAATTTCGATTAAGTGTTTACCACAGAAAACCATGCACTTTTCGGCAATTTAACTAAATTATTTAAGTGTGTCCTGTTCATAAATTCGATTCCCTCCAGACACAGCGGGGTAGAATATACTTTTCCGGAATCCAACGAACAATCCAACGCAAATGGAGAGAAAAGGGCCCAGAAGTCATTACGCAAAATGATGTTGTCATTATATGGTTGGTAATTGAGTTGCTTTCATGTAATGAGCGTGCAAATTGTTTTGTTCATGAGTCATAATTACGATGGTCTGTTTGCATGAGGAGTTAGTTTCAGAAAGTACGTTTTTACCAGATGTCGTAGATGAAGTGAACAATCTAGAGTAATTAACTATACGACTGAAATTTCTTCAAAGAAGCCATTTGCTAGCAGAAAAAAGCTATTTTGAATAATTCTCCAAGTGAAAGCAACTAAAAAAAAAATATTAAAATTGTTCTTTTTTATATATTAAGATCAAAAGATTTTATTTTGAAGATTTATTTCATATATTAAGATCCAACATTTAAATAATATGAAAGATTGAAAGTCAGTAAGTTTTATACCAGTAATGGCAATAGTTATTAAAGGTTAATTATTTTGTCATGTTCTTCAATCAAATCTCAATATTTTTCAACTAACCATTTCTCCGCCTTATATATATATATATATATATATATATTTATATTCATCTTTAATGACAATGATCGTAATTCTGAGATCTTGTAATCATAATTGGTTAGGAATCAACTCACAATGATATAATTTTCAATGAGTAAATACATTACGACAAAAATATACTTTACTTATTATTTTTTTAAATACTTAATGTGTCTTTTCAGTAGTAGTCAGCAACATCAGTAACCATACCAGTTATCCACTTCACGAAAAGCTTTTAATAGGTATTTTTAATAATGGCATAATTAATAAATTAAGAGAATAAAAACTTTCAGAATTCCTGGAAAAATTGACATATTTACAAAAAGAAAAACAAATGTGTTCTTATTTTTTTTATGCAAATGTTAGACATATTTTTTTGTGATCCCATTGTAAGCGAATACAAAACTTAGGAAACTGGATCAAATAGATTACAAGAGTAGAAAAAACGAATGGACGCATGTTAAATTTAAATAGCAATTCAATTAGATAATAGTTAAATAAAATATCGATTCCCAATTGTCTCAAAATTTTATTTTTAGATGAAATAATCTTTGATGATTGAAAATATACATCAAAATATTTTCCATGTTGGCGTCATGTAATTTTTACTGCAAACAAATTTAAGCACTTAACTACACATTACAGTTATATATTTCCAAAATGAAATATTTAAATACCCATCCGCAATACTATTCTTCAGTTCATAGTAATCTCCCATTGCCCTCTCCTCTACCTTGGCAGTGAATACTGCGGAACTATGTTAAAAAGAAAAAGGAAAGAAAAATTCCATTTCTGAAAACACCAAATTCTACCCTGCATTAACAAACTTTACTTCCGATCTTCAATTTCAAAAGTTTTCTGTTTCCTTAAAGTTTTTTATTTTTGTGGTTATATATCTATATTTTTTTATTTACTTTCATTATATATGAGTTTATTTCCCTTTTTATATATGTCTGCTATGTATTTACGTATTTATATGCTTCTACTGTTTACTTTAAATTTTTTTAATTCCTGCTAATTCTGTGATACTTTGTTTTATTATATTTGAATTCTGAGCTGATGTGCACTACGTGCACAGGTACTCGACTCTTCTATCCAATCTGGTAGAAATATTTAAATATATTTTATTACGTTTATATTTTTGTCCCGTGAATTAAAATAAAAAATAATCGTACATGTCAAATTAATAATATCCTGTTAATTTCTTCACATAAGGCCTGCATAATGTATTCAATTATAAGATATTATTTTAAAAATTCTAGCAACAAGATTTTTGATTGAATAAATTTTATCTAAAAACAACATTTTTAGTTTTTCTTCTTCTTCATTCGCGTTACAGCTCCATAGTGGAAGAAGGTCGTCTATCTACTGGCAGATTTCAAGACAATTTTAATTTTCATTACTATCTAATAATTACATGATGTAGGTATAAGATTTTGAAATATAGGAAAAAATTTATTATGCATCTCAGCTTAAATGTTAAGTAGACTTCCTTATCTTTGGAATAACCATCCGAGATTCTAAGAAATTAGTTGATTCCCTGTGATCATTTTAAATAGGCAGGATTTATATTCCATTTATTGTAAAACAATGGATTTTTCTTGTTATTTGTGACATTTGAATAACTTGTGATTACGCATTTTCTTCTCTTCGAGAATGAGCTTCGATAAAAAAAATAAAACAATAAACAACCTGTTAAATTCAATCTTCATAGAAATATTAATAGAAATGAAATATGAAATAGAATTAGGCTAATGAATAATAAATACAAACAAATATAATTAATTAAATAAATTTATATTTTAATAAGATATTAAACTTGAAGCAAACTGATGCAAAATATAATGCTTTTCATAAAATTTAGAATTTTAAAACTTTTGAAGAATTTGTAGATTTAAATAAAAAAATTTATGAAGAGTTTAATCAATTCTAGTAGGTTTATAAAATTAATTTAAAATTCAAATAAAATCAAGGAATTCTTTTAAAATATTAAAAACATTAATTATATTGTGGTTTTCTTGTATATCTAATAAATGTTTTATTTAAAAAAACTAAAAATAAAATAATTTAGGAATTTTCATTTGAATCTATAATATTTGTTTCAACATCTAATAAATATATTAATATATTAATCTACTTAAAACTGCAATTTGCATGATATTTGTGTATAATACGACCCACTATTCACATATCCAAATGAATAAACATATTGTTAAAATATCACAGACCCATTTGCAAACATATCATTGCGTTCTGTAATTGCTCATTTGAAAGCCTTCATTTAAATATAAATGCTTTATTCCCAATTATTTATCAAAATATTTTCTTCAGGGAATTCTGCTTTAACCACTTCTCATTAGACCATAAGCTAAATATATTCCCGTTTAATTTAGATGTGAATAATTAAAAATAAAATAATGGAATTTCGAACCCCTATTAATTAAATTAAACTTTCTGAGTTGGAGTTATTGCAGCAACATTTTAATGAAAGCCGTATTAGTTCATTTAAATAATAAATTTTATAAAAAAAATAAATAAATTAGATTTAATTTATGGTAATAAAAGGTCAATATAATAATAATATTTACTGTAGTATAATTTATGAAATTTAATTTAATTTTTATTTAATCATTTTAATTTTATTTATGATTCTACCCCTATAACGATCATGAAGAATTTTTCATTATAAAAACTCTATTCAAATATTATACTATATTTAATATTTCTCCTAATAATTTATTTTAATGTCAAACAGTTAAATTATAGATTATTTTCATTAAAACTTTGTAAAAGTTAGAATTTATATAACTATTTAGATTCATCTATTGTAATATGTACTATTAGGGAATTAACAGTCCTATATTTAACTAACATGCATAAAAATTGCTAAAAAATTATTTATAAATTATTATAAATGAAAAATTATTTATTTTTAGTTTATTGTTTCATAAATATTAAACCATGTACAAAATAATAATTATAATTTTTTCGTCGTTTATATTTATTTATTTTTTAATCTTATACCTCTTCGATTCTGTTCTACAAAATAGAATAATTAAACTGAAAAGGAAATATAAAAAAGACTTGGAATACAATAATAGTAGTTATATTAACTGTTAAATACAATAATTGCTGAAGATTGCGAAGCTATATTCACTAACCATTAACAATGAAATACAGTTGCTTGCTGCGCCCTATCTATGAAATACATAAAATTGCCTGCCATGAAGAGAATACTGAAGATCAATGGACCATATTTTTGTCCTTCTTTCCAAGTTTTACAAATTTCTTCAAAATTTTTGGATCTTGAAAATCATATGTGATTTTATAAGCAGTTACATTTTAGGTGGATATATATATATAGTGGAAAAAGGTGTAAAGCCGGGTAACCTCTCTTTAGTTTCAGCAATGGAATACAGAATGTACTACTTGTTAGCTTACATGTGAAATAAGTCCAATTGCCCATGTTGAAAGCATGGTGTTGGTGAAAGATGCTTCATTTTTCGAAAGAGGGGAAATAATTTCACCAGATACATAGCTTCTCCTTTGTTTTATATCCAAGTGTGTCACTTACCTTGAATATAAAACAAACGCCGTGCTTATTATGACTAGTTCTTTTGGGGCATATACTTTATGGACTTTTTAAGTGGTGTCCAAACGAATGTATGGTCGAATGATGTCGAGTCAAACCCGGGGCGATCTCTTTCCGAGGGTCTCCGTTTTACCGCAGGAAACCTAGAACGTTATCTCTGGTTGTAAATGACAGCTGTTAGTAAATAGCATTTGTGAGAAACGCTTTGATGTGCAGAAAAAAATGGACTCTGATCGAAGTAGGGCCGAAGCACATGACATACACATAGGAGAAAGCACAGCAGGTTTATAATTGGATAGCAGGTCTCACTCAATCGTTCTCGCCTTTCGTTTGGACGCGGCTATTTGGAAAGATAGAATCCATGTAATCTGTTGCTGATTTGACCCGGAGGGCAAAGACGAATTTGTTTGAGAATTTTGCAAAACGCTGATTTCTAAAGTCCTAGTGAATCAACACGATTTTCTCTAAATAAATACCTAATTTTGTTCTATAATTGTGGCAGAAAAATTGAAATAAAATGTTGTTTGGGTATTTTTTTTCTAGGTATCCAGTTTTACTTGCCACTTTTTCAAAAGTTGCATTTATATATTTTTTTTTCTGTTAACTCAGATGAGTAATTAGGGGACGATTAATAATATCCTTTGCATAACATATTTTAATCGCCTTTGTGTATACGATTACTTTGTACGATGTTTTTATTTGCTGCATTTTGTCCAGTACGATGGAATTATTAATACACTACATTTTGATACGTGGTCTTACCCCTCTTTCCTTTATATGTAAGATTTATTTTATTATTTTATTTATTTTTAATTAGATTTTCAATATACTTCCTGATTTCGTTTTAATTTGAACCATGCTTTATATTATAATGTATAATATAAGTGTGTTTTTATCCTATAATATCTCATGTAAATATAGAAACATTTTTCATAAAGGAATTTATATTTCCATTTATCATTTTAGAAAAAAAAACATTTAATATAAAAATTTTAAAAAATATTTGCTACTCAATAAAATTCAATTTTTCAAAATAATAATAATTTTGCCTGATTTTTAGAAAAGTCTTTAAACTATAATTCAACAGTATGTTAAAAACTATATGCCTTATTTAAAAAATGAACTTAAATAATATTTTTTCTAATATTATTATTCGATCTCCTAACAAGAATTATACGTTTAAATTCCATTATTAAATCATGCATAAACTAATGCTTATATAATCCTATAGAAATTTAAACAAAAAGTTTTATTTTATAAATAGCAAATTTCATGCATTATTTTAATTATCAAAAGAATCAATCTCTTTCATTATCGAAATTTAAAAAAATGAATCTAAATAAAAATAAATTAATTAAATTTCTAAGACAAAAATTACTTAGACTAAAAAAAGTTTAGACGTATTAAATATTTCTGCGTATAAACCCTTTTATCAGTATTGCTAAGATATAAATATAAATTCAAACAATTTACTATAGCATTTTTTGGCAACGTTATAAATATATGAAGCAGGAATAATGTGCAGCAATGCTAATAACGTATGCTTTCATGTAGGGAAAATTACTTTTTTCTTGGTCATCTTGGACACACGAGGGCTAAATAGATCGGGACCTACAGTTTAAAGTGGATTTCGAAAAACTGAGAAACATCCCTGTCACCGCCAGGATTCAAACCTGGAACCTGTGGTATCAAAAGAAAGAATGCTACCAAATTGTCCATCTAACCGCTAATGAATGCATGAGTTTTCTTCCAATTTACCTTTATTTTCAACCACTTTCTCTCTCTCTCTTTCTCTTTATATATATATATATATATATACATATATGTAAAAATATTTATAAAATAACAATAATAAATATAATGGCTGTGTTTTAACCTATACATATATATAGATATAATGGTTGTTATACCAACCTATATATATATATATGTATGTATGTATAGGTTGATAAAACAACCGACATTTACCAAACCAACTATAACCGATATTTTTTAAATTCAATAGTTTGACAATTCTTATCGCGAAAATTTTTATTTTTTAACCCACTTAGTATATATATATTACTTTTGCGAGATATTTTTCACGTATAACAAGCAAAGGCAACTGCGCTGTATATCTTTCGCAAGTACTAATGCAAGATACATAATGCCTCTAGGCGAGCGAAAACAGAATTCGTTGAAGCATAGTCCGATCACGATTTATTGGTTTTCCAGATTGTCCTGGCGACTTATTAACGCGGCGCAAACTGACATCCAAGACTCCGACAAGAAAAGGGAAAGTGGCTAAACAGAAAGCGAGGGAGGTGGTCGAAAAAGAACCAAAAAAAGAATATCGTCTATTCATTCTTGTGGTCAGGTTAGCAGACGATATTGACGAGCCCCGGGGCCTCAGCCATCTATGTGTCCTGCCTCGTGTTTGGCTCGTTGTGTCGCGGTCTCTAATGAACCGATAAGGTCCGATCTCTGGACCATCCCTCGGGGTCTTACTGTCAAAGCTAAACCATTTACCTTCCAAGCTTACGACTGATTCTGCAATTTTTTTCTTTTTTTACTTTTTCCTCCGTTTAGTTCTTTTCATGACTATATTACGGAGTCACTTTAAAAGAGTCGAGGAAATTACATGGGTACAGAAAAAAAGGAGAAAACAAGATTCCTTTTTGGGTGGTTATGTGTTTAGTTGCTATTTCTTCACATTTTGCCTTATAATTGTTCATAAGAAATCTTGTATTACATATTTCCCCTTTTATCTAAGCGCAAAATGTCAGCTGGGTTCTGATAAGAAACGAATATCGAAGTTGCTAATATTTTGGTTCTCCTATAAAGACATACCAGAGATTTTTCTAAGTCATTATAATTTTTTTTCCAATGATTCATAAACATCATACATAAATACAACATTTTGAACCTGATAGGGAATGAAATGAATTATTCTACATTTTGATAACGAATTATTCGATATTCGCAAAACTCGAAAAAATTTCATGTTCGTGTTCAAAAAAATTATGCATGAATGCAAGCGAAATAATTATGCTTCATTAAATATAAAAAAAGAATATTGTTTTAATCCAAAGCGAAAATATTAATCAATTAAATTGAAAGAATACTATGTTTGTTTCTACAAATTTGTACCATTGAATCCAAATTAAGAAAATTTCTTAAATATGTAAAACCTATATAAAAGTGGAATTATCCATGTTAAATTCTTCCAATTCAAACCATATGTATATATATATGTATGAAAATCACAAAAACCTATTCCAAAATAACTTTTATTTTACTAATTCATATTTAAATGAAATTTAAAATTAAATCTATGTATCGTACTTATAATTGTTTTTCATTAAATAGAGTTTGTATCTCCTATGATGAAAATTAATTATTTTCATTTAGCATTTTTTATCATTTGTGAGCATTGTGCTGTGTCACTGCAACTATCTTGGTTTCGTTTGTTAGTTGGTTCATTTGCTCTATTAGTACTCTTTTTTACAAATAATATATACGGGATAGGAAGTTGATCTTAACTCTCCGGTAGTAGCAGCTCAGCTTCAGCCCAGGAAGCAAAACTGGTTTTACAACACTAGCAGTGCTATACAGCGTCACGCTGTTAAAAGCTTACAAATTCCAAAATGCTCTTCTGGTAGGGCATCCGCTAAGCGGCTAAAGTATTAACATAATAAGATAATGGGTATAATTTAACATTAATTAATTGATCAGCGCACCAAAAATAGCTTATTTTTAAAGCTATTGTGCTAATGCTCATAATATTACGATATCAAGTCACGTGCTCTGTATCGCTTTTCAAATTAATTAAGACTTTCTAATTGAGAAAATGTGTAATGCAGATATATTTGTTTCAGTTTACTAAATTTTGCTTTTGCCCTGGTATCTTAAAGTTCTGAAGTTAAATATAGCATTAGGATAAAAATTTTCATTTGTTCCTTGATACTTGAAAGTTGCCAAAATCGTCAAAATTCATGAAAAACTACATAAAATACGAAAAAGTATTATTTATTAATTTTATTAATTTAATAAACTCATGAAAATTATAGCACTCCTAAATAAAAAGTGCTTTTCAAAATCCTTCATAATGAGATTTTTTAGTGCAGACAAGGGTTTGTCGTATGTGATTAATTAGTTACATCTATACCTATATGTATATATATATAGAGAGAGAGAAATATGAGACTTGGTGGCCGAGCGCTCAGTCGTTGGGTGTCACAGGTTTCGACTTCCAGTCCCAGAGGTACCTTGGTTGTTTGCAGTGCAATCCACTTTACGCGTAGGACCCTGTCGAATATGACTCATGAGCATAGAGCCGATAACCCTACCCCGTAAAAAGAAAAAAAAAATTCATTTTTCAGAATCTGAGATGAGCCAATGAAGAATAAGATAGATATGTGGTGTATGTAGAAATATTGAACGCTTAATTTGTTTTTGACTTGGATTCAATATTAAAATAAGCAGAAATAACATAATGTATTTTTCCTGAGGGAACATATTCCTTGATAAAACTATCTTCACTGTCTTATAATTAGGGTTTTCTAAATTATATCGAGGTTTATTTATTTCTTGGACAAGATCTGTTCACACCCTATCACTGTATATTTTGTACACATTTTTTTTTATCTGCCAATGCAGTTTTTACTTTTGTCTATTTATTTTCAGATAATTTGCTGCAGTTTAAGTGTACTTCAAATCTTGAAAATCTTTCTTTCCTTTTTCTATTTTAGAGAGAGAGAGCGATGTTTTAATGTCTGAAGTTCAGGATTTTTGTCTATTTAATTTTATGATAGTTTTACTATACAGCCATTATGTGGAGAATACTGACTCGTTGCAATAGGATCATGTTTCTTGTTCATTTCTTATTAATTATCTTTTTTCCTCTTCTCATTTCGTTTTTGTGTTGATCTGATATGTTCGTTATATATTATACATATATTTATATTCATATATACAAAAATATTTTTATTATTTAGCTAAAATATTTTATAATTATTTCATTTTCCATATACGACTGTATTTGTCTGATTAAAGGCATCCGTTATATAAATTATACTACAGTATATGAATTTCATAATTTATATTATTAAATGAATATTCCAGTTGAAATCGGGTGTGGGTGTCCTACCGCAATTTCACACAAAAAAAAATTCTAGCAGATAAGAAATATGGGATCAAATAAATTACAACAACAGATATTCAAAACCTGGGGAAACACTTCCGAAAGAAAAGCAAAGAAAACTCTTTCTGTTTATTTAAACGATATACTGCGGAATGCGAATCTCAGACAATGTTTCAAGACGGGAAACAGAAAAGACCTGACCAAAGTTTTGGACAGAAGTCATAAATATCACAGAAGCAAACTTGAACTCGAAGCATAAGTAAATGCATGCAAATTACCTGCAACCGTCATCCGTTCCTGATGAAGAACGCCTCGGGCAAAATGATTTCTGTTGTTTTATTGATGATCCAATAAACATTAAAGTTGAAATTTGCATAGAAGAGGACCTCATTATGCAAGACAAATGAGGCCTGCGTGTGACAGCAATTGCAAAGATTCTTGCCACGTTTCCCCTGATGTATTAAACATATCTCTGAGCTTTGGAAAGTCTGCAGTGAAACTTTTAGTTCTATAGGTCACACAGAGACAGAGAGAGAGGGGGGGGGGGTTTTTTCTTTAGAAAGCTGTTTGTGCATCCAATCATTATCTGAAGTTCTCCAATAAGATGTAGCTTAATAGCTTTACTAGTTGAAGGTTTTTTCTTTTTTTGTTTGTTTAAACACTGGTAACGATGCTAATGATTATTTTGGGAGGCTATAATTAATTTAGTGTTCATTTTAAATTGAACGTTAATTAAGGAACAGTAGGAATTTTTTTTCTGGCTCTCAAACTAGTAAATTTGGAACATATTTTACAAATTAAATATTTAATTTTTAGGAAATTTCTGTAGATTTTTTTTGTTTATATGAAAAGAGATAATCTTACAAAAAAGATTTGCTACTTTTAAATTATGAAAATTTAATTAATTTATGACTAGGGCTTAGAAAACAAAGTTATTTAATTTATTGTGTTTTAAATTATTTTGAAAAAAAAATTATTTTTATTTAATTTTGGTGGAATTCTTTATTAATTGCAGGAGCAGCCTCGTAAATAACATTTCCGGCTTTCAAAATTGGAAGGCTTTATATGAAAATCATATGTTCAAAGGGTCTTCTGTTTTATACATCGGTTGGTTGGGATGTTCTGTCATTAGGAAAAAATTACGTGAATGAAATTCCTCGATTACAATGTCGAAGTTTTTACACCAAACTGAAGTAATAAACTATGTGTTTAGCTTAGAGATTTCACGTAATTTATCCTGGGTAATGCTGGATGTGTTATGCATCTTTTTTATAAATATCGCTCATAACTTAAGATCAGAGTACCCAACATTCGAAAACATCAAAAATTTAAATAAGATTAGTTAATTAATTAAAAGTATTATATAAATTATTTAACTGATAATTGATAACTACTGAGATAATAATTGACAAATATAATAAGTATTTTTAAAATAATATATTAATGTAATAATATAAATATAATAAATAATATATATTTAGTTTCCTATGAAATAAACTATCCATGTTTTGTATTAATTAATTTTCTATGACGGAAACAATGTGTATGGCACCATTTTAATTAGTACGTAAAATATAATGTTTATGATAAAGGAAATGAATTCATATTTATAATATTCAAAAACAAAATTTTGGGTTCATTATCATGTTAATAAATTTAAACATAACTTTTAACAGAAAATCATAGCAAAATTTATTCATAGTAAAGAAGTAGTACAATGTTTATAGCTCAATTAATGAGTTACGTTTAAAAAATTAATTTTCGTTAATAAATTCTTCAAATCTTTACAAAAATGTATTTGAAGATATACACATTTATAACTTTTACGTTTCAGATAAAAAAAAAAATTATTTTTATAAAGAACACGATTTATATTTTCTTTGCGTTTAATAAAATAAATTTGCTTGCATATTTTGCAATAAAAATATTGATGTGGCAGGCGAAGGTAAAAGATTTAAAGCTTTCTTTAATAAATTTCTTCGTCAATAAATACATGACAAAATGAAAATATTCATACCTGTATTTAGACGCGTCAAATACGTTTTAATTCAGATGGATGAAATATTTTATTTAAACATTTTCAAAATATCTTTTTATCTTCAAAATATATAATTTTATAAATTAATTAGAATAAACATTTTGAATTCTGCATAAATGTTATTTATATTTTTTCATATTTTACTAATACTTACTTTACTATACTTACTATACAACTCAAAAATCATTAAAATGTCATCATTTATATTCCCTTTCATTCGTAGCATATGTTTTCGAAGCATATTCGTAGCATATGTTTTCGAAGCATATTCGTAGCATATGTTTTTATGTATTATTTATCATAAAATATTTTTTTTTTAAATATTATTTATTAAATGTATTATAAAAATAATATTTCATTGCTCTGTTTGTCAATGTTTTAAAACAAAAATGTAATTATTTAAATAATAATATTTCAAAGAAATAAAGTTAAATTCTGAGTTCATATTTTTATTATTCATTAAAACTTGGTTTTAAAGCATTTCAGTTTATTTTGGTTTTATACTATTTGATTTTGAAATATTTCAGATGACGAAATATAATGCGTGGGTAAAATAAATGTCTGGAAGAAACAAATATCTAATAAGGTTTTAAGTTGCTATGAAAAACCATAAAATTATCCAATAAATACTAAAATTCAGGCATCTTAATTAAAAAATTACTAATTTAAAAATTAAATTTTTTTTTCATAAAATTATTTTCAACTATTAAAAGGAATAATTTAATGATGACTTCTACATGTATTAGTTATATGATTTTAAGAGTTTTGTTTTTAAAATATATTCTTTATATTAATATAAACATTGAATACAATAATTTTATATTAATACAAACATTGAATACAATAATTGTATATAAACATAAACAATGAATAAAATAATTGTATAATAATATAAGCATTGAATAAAATAATTTTATATTATTATAAGCATTGAATAAAATAATTTTATACTAATAAAATCATTGAGTAAAATAATTTTATATTAATATAAACATTGAATTAAATAGTTTTATATTAATATAAACATTGAATACAATAATTTTATATTATTATAAGCATTGAATGCAATCATTTTATATTAATATAAACATTCAATACAATAATTTTATATTAATTTAAGCATTGAATGCAATAATTTTATATTAATATAAACATTGAATAAAATAATTTTATATTAATATAATCATTGAATAAACATTAGATAAAAAAATAAAAAGGGGTTTGAATACTATATCAATCAACATACCAATGTTTTTTAAAAAATACTTTGGATGCTAAAGTAATATAAACTTAAGGTTTAGATAAATAAAGCTCTTATTATACATCATTTTATATGCATTATCATCACAAAAGGTCGTTTTATTTTAATTCCTTTTTATTTTACATTTAAGTACAGGGAAACGTTTTTGACATACTCTCACGAAGTATCACAGCTTATTCGAAATACTCCAATAAAGAGAGAACTTAGAAAATAATTGTACTTGTAATCAATATGTGTGGGTGAATAAGAGAAACATCTTCCTTACTTTGACACAACTCCGAACATGACAAAAACTTCCAAACAGAAGACTTCGCTCTCACAAGGAAACAATCCACACCCTATTAACGACATTTTTAAAGATGAAGTCTGAATAATTAGACAGTTACACAGTGCAAAAGCAATTTACCTGTCAACTGGAGAAATGGAACGTTTTATCGTCGGGCACCTTATCGCCAAGGTTGGGCGGGGAAAATAACGTTCCCGCCAAAATGTTGACGCTTCTTGGATATGATAACAGACATCCACAGAAAAAAAAAATCTGAAACTAATTAAAGTTTTCCTTTTTTTATTTTTATTTTAAAAACTAAATTTATTGCTGGGTTCATTGCCTGGAAATCTACAAATTGCACTTTGAGAATGAAATATGTGCCATTCTTCGAGATAGGATGCGCCGATTTTATGGACTTAAATGTATACCTACTCAGCGTAAAGAAGGAGTTAATAGGGAATAAAATTTAACGGCGTCGTGTAGACAGAGTATTTAAAGGTTGAGATAAAATGGGAAGATGAATAAAAATAAAATTTGGGAGTCAGTGACGGTGAATGGAGCTTTAGCTCATGGAGCGTGTAAAAGGCTAAAAGGAAAATTTGAAAACCTTGTCTTGCTGAGATTAATAATGAAACTCTTTTAGCTAATTTAAAAATGATTTAGTCATACGTATTTTTCGTAGAAACAAATCATTCAAACATTATATTTTTAATTTGAAAGAAACGCTAGTCGAATTGGTTTTAAATTTATCATATTTTCTCTTGCTTTGATTTTGATTTTAGATATTAAACATGCCTTTGAACAAAACCTCAAATACGTAAGTATAGCAAGAGAAATAATTTAAAAATTAATTAGTTTTTAAATCAATGCTCATAAAACAGATTTAATTTCATTTTTTAAGGCATTAATTAGTTGTATAAATATTTATGAAAGTTGAGTGTTTCATAGACATATAATAGACTTAATTTTTCTTAGAACAAGAAATAAGAAGAATTTTAATAAATACATTCACCGACACATAATTGGGTGTATTGTGTTAATTTAGAGCTGTTCTAGTAAAAATCAATATTTTACAAATCTTAATTTTATTGGAAGGAAATTTCAATGCAAGTCATATACATCATTCTTATTAATAAATAATTTTAAATAATAAATTTTTGCATACGCCTGTTGTGATTTTCATGTTTGAAAACTAGATATAATGATTTTCAATTCTTCTTAATATGTATAATAAAAACTATTTAAACAACAATTTTTTATTAATGAGTTTTCAAACCAATTAAAAAATTTATGATCACTGTATATATTTAAATGAAAAAGAATAAATTTTAAAATAATGTCACTACATGATTTTTTTGTTTTCGAAGTAAGTCAACAAATGTTTAGTTAATGTTCAGCAAAAAAATCCAAAATCAAAAGTAGTTATTTTCACTTTTCTTCAACTTTATAACTAGTACAATTTTCCTGAAAATTGCACATATTTAAATAAAATACACGTTCAAAAATTATATCTCTATTAAGAATCCTCAAGTTGTCCATTTCGTCATTACGCAGAGCTTGAAACATTAAAAGTGGTGAACTATAGAATTGCATGTATAAACACTGTAAAAGTATATTAACATAAAATAACCGCAATCAAACATAATTAACCGAACATTCGCCTAATGCCCAAAACAAAACGAAAAATTAGATAAAAGATTTTATATGATGCAGCGCAAATGAGTTTTCAAAATAAATTCCAAAATAATAGCCAGAATTTCGATTACGTGTTTACCACAAGAAACCATGCACTTTTCAGCAATTTAACTAAATTGTTTAAGTGTGTCCTGTTCATAAATTCTCTTCCCTCCAGACACTGCGGGGTAAAATGTACTTTTCCGGAATCCAACGAACAATTCAGGGCAAATGGAGAGAAAGGGCCCCAGAAGTCATTACGTAAAATGATGTTGTCATTATATGGTTGGTAATTGAGTTGCTTTCATGTAATGAGCGTGCAAATTGTTTTGTTCAGGAGTCATAATTACGATGGTCTGTTTGCATGAGGAGTTAGTTTCAGAAAGTACGTTTTTACCAGATGTCGTAGATGAAGTGAACAATCCAGAGTAATTAACTATACGACTGAAATTTCTTTAAAGAAGCCATTTGCTTGCAGAAAAAAAGACTAATTTGAATATTTCTTCAAGTGAAAGCAACTAAAAAAAATATTAAAATTGTTTTTTTTTATATATATTAAGATCGAAAGTTTTTATTTTTGAAGATTTGTTTCATTTGTTAAGATCTAAGATAAATAATAAGTAAAATTCTTTCTAAGCTCTTCTCTTTTCAACTCTAGAAATAATTTCTAAATCTTTATAAAGCAGATATCTCTCTTAAATCTTCCAATATATTCTTATCCAGAATCAAGAACATGATACAAAAACTATTAAAGACATGGAAATTTCGATGCCTGTTTGTTATATTTTGACTTTAAAAATAACTCTTGAATATTTATGAAACAAACTCTTTCTTAAAACCTCAAGCCTATTCTAATAATAAAATCCAGATCAGGTTGTAAAATAGAATCTCGAAAATCTGAAACTGGTTGTTTACAAACGTTGCTTTGGAAGATTTTTCAACAATGAGTTTTAAGTCTAGACTTTGAAAATAAAAATAAAAAATGGTACACTCATAAACATTGCCTCATATTCTGTTTTTAAATTTAGTATTCAAAATAATTTATGCTTTTAAATATTAGTATTAGCTTACACAGCTACTTTAATTATTAGCACTAGATCATATTGACATAATAAATTTGAGAAGAATATAACCCCCCTCCCCCCCTAAAAAAAGCACCAAAATAGATTCCTTATTAATTTAATAACTTTTAATTTTTAGCTACAACATGAACTTGCAACAAGTAAGCGAGAGAGATATATTTAAATTTTTCGATAATTTTATCATCTTATGCATATTATCTGATTTAAAAAAAAACTTTAGTAAACGATGATTTTGAATCTTATGGAAAAACGTGATGTATTAATTTTGTTTGTATGATGATGTATTAAGGATGTAAAAACGTGATGTATAAATTGATCTATTAATTTAAGATCTTTCTATTTGATCTGGAAAAATAAGCAGTAAGAATAATTTCCAGAAACCTGCATAAAATTTTTCTTAATAAACAAGGCTCTTTTATTAAGAAAAGCAAAACTTTGGATATGGATTCAATAAATTCTGTAACTTAAAAAAATTAATTTCATTAACGAAGAAAATCACGAAAGTGGTTTAAATGTTGTGAGCGCTTTCCAATTTTATAAAATAATTATTATTTATTTATCTTTTTGCTATCGTTTTTGTTGGTGGTGGTGTTGATAATTAAAAAAAAAAAGATGAGAAGAGTATAAAACAAAAAAATTAATTTATTAGTTATAAACAAATGTTTTGAATAAAATATAAATTTCCTTATTAAAAAATATTCCATAGCTAAACGAAATTTGCATGTGAATGAACTTCCTTATAAAAAAATTAAACAATAAACAACATGCTAAATTCGATCTTTATATAAATATTAATAGAAATGAAATATGAAATATAATTATGCTGATAAATAATATATAAAATCAATACCATTAATTAATAAATTTATATTTTAATAAGATATTATATCTGAAGCAAACGGATGCATAATATATTTTTACTTTTCATAAAAATAAAAATTTTAAAACTTTTTAAGAATTTGTAGCTTTAAATAAAAAATTTTATGAAGCATTGAATTAATTCTAGTGGGTTTTTAAAATTCAAATAAAATCAAGGAATTCTTTTAAAATATCAAAAGACAAATTAATTATATTGCGGTTTTCTTGTATATCTAATAAATGTTTTATTTAAAAAAATCTACAACTAAATTAATTTAAGAATTTTCATTTGATTCTATAATTTTTGTTTCAACATCTAATAAATATATTAATATATTTATCTACTTAAAACCACAATTTGCATGATATTTGGATATAATATGACTCCCTATTCACATATCCAAATGAGTAAACATATTGTTTAAATATCACAGACCCATTTGCAAACATATCATGGCGTTCTGTAATTGCTCATTTGAAAGCCTTCATTTAAATATTCCCAATTATTTATCAAACTATTTTCTTGAGGGAATTCTTCTGTAACCACTTCTCAATAGATCATAAGCTAAACATGTTCCCGTTTAATTTAGATGGGAATAATTAAAATTAAAGTAATGGAATTTCAAACCCATACTAGTTAAATTAAACTTTCTGGTTGGAGTTATTGCAGCAACATTTCGTTGAAAGCCGTATTAGTTCATTTAAATAATAAATGTTGTAAAAAAAACCAAATAAATTAGAATTAGTTTCTGGTTGTAAAAGATCAAAATAATAATAATATTTACTGTAGTATAATTCATGAAATTTAATTTAATTTTAATTTAATCATTTTAATTTTCTTTATAATTCTGCCACGATAATTATCATGAAGAATTTTTTCATTAAGAAATTCGATTCAAACGATGTACTATATTTAATATGTTTCATATTAATTTATTTTAAATTAAAAGAGTTAAAATTTTGATTATTTTTATTAAATCCTTTGTAAAAGTTAGAATTTGTATAACTGTTTAGATTCAATTATTGTAATTAGTAATATTAGGAAATTTACAGTTCTATATTAATTAGTATGGATAAAAATTGATGTAAAGTTAATTAAAACAGGAGAAAAATTTATTGTTCCATAAATATTAAACTATTTACAATATAATGATTAAATTTTTTTCTTATCTTATCCCTCTTCCATTCTGTTTTACTAAATAATATATTTAAGCTGAAGTTCTGAATAATAAATATAAAAAAGGATTGGAATATGGTAGTAGTAGTTATATTAACTGTTAAATATACTATTTGCTGAAGATTGCGAAGCAATATTTACTAAGAATTAGCAATGAAATATAGCTAATTTGCTGTAAACTGGCTGCGAAATACATAAAATTGCCTGCCATCAAGGGAATACAGAAGATCAATAGATAATAGTTTTGGGCTTCTTTCAAAGTTTTACAAATATTTGGATCTTGAAAACAATATATGATTTTGTATGTAGGTGAATTTCAGTTGTATATATACGTATTCTGGAAAGAGGCGTAAAACTGGGTAACCTCCCTTCCTTTTCACCAATAGAATGCAGAATGCATTAGTTGTCATCTTACATATGAAATAGGACTAATTGCCTATTTATAGGACTATAGGACTATTTAATTGATGTAATAATTGTGTGGCGTCGGTAAAAGATGCTTCATTTTTCGAAAAAGAAATAATTTCACTTATACGGCGACCCATTTCAGTAGCTATTTAGCTTTCCCTTTGTTTTATATTCAAGGTAAGTGTATCACTTACTTTGAATTTAAAACAAACACCGTGTTTATTGTGACTAGCGCTTTTGAAGCAAATATTTCATGGAGTTCTTAGGTGGCGTCCAAAATACAGTACGAATGGAGTCGATTCAACACCGGGGCGATTTCGTTCCGAGGGTCCCGTTTGACCGCAAGAAACCTAGCACGTTATCTCTGGCTGTAAATGACAGCTGTTAGTAAATGGCGTTTGTGATATGGCTTTGATGTGTAGAAAAAAACGACTCTGATTGGAATAGGACCGAAGCACATGACATACACACACAGGGAAAGAAGCACAGCAGGTTTATAATTGGATAGCAGGTCTCACTCAATCGTTCTTGCCATTCGTGTGAACGCTGCTTTTTACAAAGAATGAATCCATGTATCAATCCATGTGTTGATTTGTAGTTTGACTTAGTAGTAGTTTCACTTAGTAGTAGTTTGACTTATAGTTTGACTGGCTACAACTTTTGCTACTAAATAGTATATTTAAGCTGAAGTTCTGAAAAAGAAAAGTATATGATAATTGGAATATGGTAGTAATTTCGTTAATTGTTAAATACAGGATTTGCTGAAGATTACAAAGCAATGTTTATAGTGCGCTAGCTATAAAATACAGCTAACTTGATGTTCTCTAGCTATGAAACACATAATATTGCTCGCCATGATGAGAATACTGAAGATCAATAAATAATATTTTTGGGCATCGCTCAAAGTTTTACAAAATTCCTCAGAACTTTTGGAAAAGACGAATTTGTTTGCGAATTACGCTATTTACTGACCAAAAATTATAGTGAATTAACATGGTTTTCTCTAAATAAATAACCAATTTTGTATCTATAACTGTGGGCGAAAAATTAAAATAAAGTGTTGTTAGGGTGGGTTTTTTTTCTAGGTACCCAGTTTTACTTGTTCCTTCCTCAAAAGTTGCCCTTTTTTCCTCGTCGCTCAAATCAGTGACCAGGAAACGTTCAATATTTTTGTATAACATTTTTTAATTGACTTCGTGGATACGATTACTGTTTACGATGTTTTTATTTGCTGCATTTTGTCCAATCGGATGGAATTATTCATACACTAAGTTACCCAGTCTTACTCCTTTTTCCCTTATATGCACATCAATACCTGCCAGCATTTATATGGTTAATAACTTGCGAAAAGCAATGCCTGTCTGTCATCCATATGCATGTAAATGATTATTATTATATTTTCAACATACTTTCTCACTTCGTTTTAATTTGTATCATGCATTATATTATAATAGGTAATAGAAGTTTCAATATAATCTAAATATCTCAGGAAAATATGGAAACAGTTTGACATTTTTCTTAAAGGGATTTATATTTTCATTTAACAATTTAGAAAAAAAAAACATATTTAATATAAAAAATTAAAAAATATTTGCTGCTCATGGCGATTCAATTTCTATAAATAATAATAATAATAATTTTGCATGTTTTTTATAAAAGTTTTTAAACTATAATTCAACAGTATCTTAAAAACCATTTGTCTTTTTGAAAAAATGAACTTAAACAATATTTTTCTAATATTACTATTTGATCTCCTAACAAGAATTATTGGTTTAAATTTCGTTATTAAATAATGCATAAATTAATACTTATATAATCATATAGAAATTTTTTTTTTTTAAATTGTATTCTAAATATAGAAACTTCCCTACATTATTCTCAAAATCAAAAGAATAAAAATACTTCTTATTTTCGAAATTTAAAAAAATAAATCTGAATAAAAATAAATTAATTACATTTCTAAGACATAAATTACCTAATAAAAGTTTAAATGTAAGAAATATAAATCTTTCAATCGGTATTGCTAAGATATAGATATAAATTCAAACAATTTACTATAGCATTTATTTGCAACATTATGAAAATATGAAGCAAGCAGCAATATTCATATTGATAATGAATGCCTTCATATATGCAAAATTGCTTTTTCCCCTTTATTAATGGATACGTGAGTTTTCTTCCAATTTATCTTTATTTTCAACCACCCTCTCTTTATATATATATATATATATATATATATAAAGAGAGAGGTACATGGATAAACCAACATTTTTAGAATTCAATACTTTGACAATTTTTATCGAGAAAGTTTTTATTTTTCATAAATCCATCTAGTAAATATATCTATATATATGGGTATATTTTTTACTTCTGTGAGATATTTTTCACGTACAACAAGCAAAGGCAACTGAGCTATATATCTTTGGCAAGTACTAATGCAAGATACATAATGCCTCGGAGCGAGCGAAAACAGAATTCGTTAAGGCATAGTCCGATCACAATTTATTGGTTTTCCAGATTGTCCTGGCGACTTATTAACGCGGAGCAAACTGACATCCAAGACTCCGACAAGAAAAAGGAAAGTGGCTAAACAGAAAGCGAGGGAGGTGGTCGAAAAATAAAAGAAAAAAAAATATCGTCTATTCATTCTTGTGGTCAGGCTAACAGACGATATTGACGAGCCCCGGGGCTCAGTCATCTATGTGTCGTGCCTCGTGTTTGGCTCGTTGTGTCGTGGTCTCTAATGAACCGATAAGGTCCGATCTCTGGACCATCCCTCGGGGTCTTACTGTCAAAGCTAAACCATTTACGTTCCAAGCTTACGACTGATTCTGCAATTTTTTTCTTTTTTTACTTTTTCCTCCGTTTAGTTCCTTTCATGACACTGTTTATATTACGGAGTCACATTAAAAGAGTCGAGGAAATTACATGGGTACAGAAAAAAGAAAGAAAAACAAGATTCCATTTTGGGTGGTTATGTGTTTAGTTGCCATTTCTTCATATTTTCCTTATAATTGTTCATAAGAAATCTTGTATTACGTATTTCGCCTTTTATCTATGCGTAAAATGGCAGCTCGGTTCTGATAAGAAACGAATAGCGAAGTTGGGAATATTTTGTGTTTTCGTAAAGACCTACCAAAGTTTCCACTCAGACATTATTCTTATTTTTTTCCAATGATTCATAAACGACATATATGCAACATTTTGAACCTGATAGAGAATGCAACGAATTATTCTACATTTTGATTACGAATTATTCGATATTCGCAAAACTAGAAAAAATGTCGAATTCGTGTTCAAAAAATGTTCACTTTGCTACCGATTTCTTAGCAGAATTATTTGAAACTTTTAACAAAGTTCTTTGAAAAGTCGAAAAATTCGTTATTCTAATTATTCGTTATTGTAAACTAATTCGTTGTTCTAGATTTCCTACTTCTTCCTTACAAATTTTGCATGCGTATATAAATTATAGATAAGAATAACAAATTTGATATAATTTATGCATGAATACGAGTCAAATAATTATGATACATTAAATATGAAAAAAATATTTGAATCTCCTACTTTTAATCTAAAGCTGAAATTGTAATCTACATTTGAAGAATAATAGCATGTTTGTTTCTACAAGATCTTTAAATCTCCAAATTAAGAAAATTTCTTAAATTTGTAAAATTCTTTATAATAGTGAAATTATCCATGTTAAATTCTTCACAATTCAATATATATATATATATATATATATATATTGAATTTTTAATTTAGACAAATAAGCATTTGACATATGTGATTAATTAGTTTTATGTACATATATATATATGGGGCCTGGTGGTCGAGTGACTGGTGTTGGATGTCGCAGATTTCGACTTTGAGTCCCAGTGATGCCTTGTATGTTCGTAGTGGTTCAGAATCCAATTATTAACCGTAGGACCCGATCGCAAATGACGCTTAAATTTTCGGCGTAGGACCGATAACCCTATCCTGTAAAAAGAGAAACATTATATATTCTGGAATCTGCCTGTAGGCAGGAGGCCTTGGCCCCCAATGGGCTGTTGAGACATTGACAAAGGATATATATATATATATATATATATATATGTATGGTGTATGTACATATATTGAACGCTTGATATATCTTTGACTTGGATTCAATCTCATAATGAGCAGAAATAGCAAGCTTTATTTTTTTTTCCTGAGGGTACATATTCCTTCATAAAACTATCTTCACTGTGTTATAATTAGTAATTGTAACAATGGAACAAAACTTTAATTGTAAGCAATAGCTCACATTGACATAATAAATTTCAGAAGAATACAATCATCCCCCCCAAAAGCACCATATTAGATTCCTTAGTATTTTAGTAATTTTTAATTTTATCTACAACATGGACTTGCGCAAACTATGAGAGAAATATATTTAAATTCTTTGATTTTTTTATCACTTTATGCATATTTATCAGATTTTAAAAACTTTAGAAAACGAGGAATTTACGAGGATCTTATTGAACAAAGATCTTATTGAAAAACATGATGTATTCATTTTGTTTGTATGATGATGTATTAATGACGTAAAAACATGATGTATCAATCGACGTATTAATTTTAGATTTTTTCTATTTTATCTGGAAAAATAAACAGTAACAATAATTTCCTGAAACTTGCATAAATATTTTTCTTAATAAACAAGGCTCTTTTATTAAAAAAAATAAAACTTCTGATATGGATTGAATAAATTCTGTTACTGAAAAAAAATTAATTTCCATAACTACGAAAATCACGAAAGTGGTTTAAATGTTATGAATCGAAATTATTTTTAAGTGGTTTCCAATTTTATAAAAGGATTATTATTTTTTTGTTGTTGTTGTTGTTGGGGATGGTGGTTTTGTTAATTAAAAAAAAAGATGACAGAGTATAAAAGAAAAAAAAATATTTATTAGCTATAAAAAATGTTTTGAATGAAATATAAATTTAATTATTAAAAAATATTCCATAGCCAAAAGCAATTTGCATGTGAATGTACTTCAATATAAAAAATAAAACAATAAACAACATGTTAAATTCGATCTTTATATACATATTAATAGAAATCAATTATGTTATGAAATATAATTATGTTAATGAATAATACAAATAATCAATAGCATTAATTAAATAAATTTATATTTTTGTAATATATTAAATTTGAAGCAAACTGATGCAAAATATAATTTTGCTTTTCATAAAAATAAAATTTTGTTAACTTTTAGAGGATTTGTAGATTTAAATAAAAAAAAAATTTTGAAGCTTTGAATTAATTCTAGTGGGTTTTTAAAATTCATTTAAAATTCAAATAAAATCAAAGAATTCTTTTTAAATATTAATAAAATTAATTATATTGCGGTTTTCTTATAAATCTAATAAAGGTTTTATTTCAAAAAAAATAAAAATAAATTAATTTAGGAATTTTCATTTGAATCTATAATTTTTATTCTAACATCTAATAAATATATTAATATATTAATCTACTTAAAACTGCAATTTGCATGATATTTGTGTATAATACGACCCACTATTCACATATCCAAATGAGTAAACATATTGTTAAAATATCACAGACCCACTTGCAAACGTATCATGGCGATCTGTAATTGCTCATTTGAAAGCCTTCATTTACATATAAATTCTTTATTCCCAATTATTTATCAAACTATTTTCTTGAGGGAATTCTGCTTTAACCACTTTTCAATAGCCCATAAGCTAAACATATTCCTATTTAATTTAGATTTGAATAATTAAAATTAAAGTAATGGAATTTCAAACCCCTACTAGTTAAATTAAACTTTCTGAGTTGGAGCTATTGCAGCAACATTTTAATGAAAGCCGTATGAATTCCTTTAAATAATAAATTTTATAAAAAAAATAATAAATTAGAATTAGTTTCTGGTTAATAAAATATAATTTATGAAATTTAATTTAATCACTTTAATTTTATTTATAACTCTGCCACGATAACGATCATGAAGAACTTTTTTGTTCCAAAAATTAGATCCAAATGTTGTACTAAATTTAATATTTCTCATAACAATTTATTTTAAATTAAACGAGTTAAAATTTTGATTATTTTCATTAAAACATTTGTAAAAGTTAATATTTATATAACTGCTTCGATTCAACTATTGTAATATGTAATATTAGGAAATTAACAGTCATAAATTTAATCAGCATGCATAAAAATTGATGAAAAGTCAATTAAAACAGGAGAAAAAGTTTATTGTTCCATAAATATGAAACTATTTACAAAATAATAATTATATTTATATTAGTCCTTTTTATTTTTTTTAATCTTATACCTCTTATAGTCTGTTTTACTAAATAGTGTAGTTAAACTGAAGATCTGTAATGGAAATATAAAAAAGAATTGGAATATATAGTAGTAGTTATATTAACTGTTAAATACAATATTTGCTGTAGACTGCGAAGTAATATTCACGAAACATTAGCAGTGAAATACAATTGATTGCTGTGCAGTAGCTACGAAACACATAAAATTGCCTGCAATGAAGAAAATACTGAAGATCAATGGATAATATTTTTGTGCTTCTTTCCAAGTTCTCAAATTTCTTCAGAACTTTTGGATCTGTAAAATCACATATGATTTTGTATTTAGGTGAACTTTAGTATACATATATATATATATATATATATATTGGAAAGAGGTGTAAAGCATTGTAACATCCCTTTCCTTTTCCCAATAGAGCAATGTAAAGCAGAATGTACTACTTGTCAGCTTAAATATGAAATAGGACCAATTGTCCATGATAAACAACTGGTGTCATAAAGGTGCTTCATTTATCGAAAAAGGGGAAATAATTTCACTTATAAGGCGACCCATTTCACTAACTACATAGCTTCCCCTTTGTTTTAGTGTATTCAAGGTAAGTGTGCCTCATACCTTGAATATAAAACAATCAGGGGTGTTTATTGGGACTAGATCTTTTGGGGGCATATATTTTATGAACTTCTTAGGTGGCGTCCAAACGAGAGTTCGAATGGAGTTGAGTCAACCCTGGGGCGATCTCGTTCCGAGGGTCTCCGTTTGACCGCAGGAAACTGAGTACCTTATCTCTTTCTGTAAATGACAGCTGCTAGTAAATGGCGTTTCTGAAAAACGCTTGATGTGCAGAAAAAATCTGATCGAAGTAGGGCCGAAACACATGACATGCACAGAGGTTTATAATTGGCTTGTAGATCTCACTCAACTGTTCTCGCCATTCGTCTGGACGCAGCTATTTGCAAAGATTGAATCCATGCAACCTGCTGCTGATTTGGTCCGGATGACGAAGACGAATTTGTTTGAGAATTTTGTAAAACGCTGATTGCCAAATTCCTAGTGAATTAGCATGATTTTCTCTAAATTAATACCCAATTTTGTTTCTATAATTATGGCAAAAAAATTAAAATAAAATGTTGTTTGGGTATTTTTTTTGTAAGTACCCAACATTACTTGCTCTTTCCTCAAAAGTTTTTTTTTTTTTTTTTTTTTTTTTTTTTTTTTAAATTCAAATAATTATGCATTTATTACACTCCAATTAATGATCAGGAAATTGTCAATATCCTTTCTATAACATCTTTTAATTGACTTTGTCAGAGCGATTACTTTTTACGATGTTTTTATTTGCTGCATTTTCTCCAATAGGACGGAATTTTTAATACACTAAGTTATGTTACGTAGTCTTAAGCCTCTTCCCTTTATATGTACATAAATACTCTCCAGCTCTGGTGGCCAATTAGATAGTGCTCTGGCCTTTGGTACCACAGGCTTCAGGTTCGAATCTTGGCCGTGTCATGGATGTTTGTTAGTGGTTCGGAATCCACTTTGAACTGTAGGTCCCGGGCTGTTTAACCATCGTGTGTCCGTATCTGTTTAGACCATAGAGCGCTGGCGAAAATCAATACTTTTCTAACATCCATATGCATGTAAATGTTTTTATTGGATTTTCAATATACTTCCTGATTTCGTTTTAATTTGAATCATGCTTTATATTATATTGTATAATATAAGTTTCTTTTTATCCTCTAATATCTCATGTAATTAAAGAAACATTTTTCATAAAGGGGTTTATATTTCCATTTACTGTTTTAGAAAAAAGAAGAAAAAAACATTTAATATAAAAATTAAAAAATATTTGCTACTCACCAAAATTCAATTTTTCAAATAATAATAATAATTTTGCCTGATTTTTAGAAATGTCTTTCAACTATAATTCAACGGCATCTTAAAAACTATATGTCTTATTAAAAAAATGGAATTTTTTATTATTATAAATATTCAATCTCCTAGCAAGATTTATAGGTTTCAATTTCATTATTAAACAAATGCATAAACTAATACTTATATAATCCTATAGAAATTTAAACGAAAAGTTTTATTTTACATATAGCAAATTTCCTACGTTATTTCTATTATCAAAAGAATAAAAATCTTTCTTATTCACGAAATTTAAAAAAATAAATCTGAATAAAAATAAATTAATTAAATTTCTTAGACAAAAATTACTTAGACTAAAAAGATTTTAGACGTATGAAATTTTTCCACGTTTAAGACCTTCTATCAGTATTGCTAATGTGTAAATATAAATTCAAACAAATTACTATAGCATTTTTTTGCAACATTATAAAAATATGAAGCCAGAAGCAATATTCATATTGATAATGTATGCTTTCATATATGCAAAATTACTTTTTCCCCTTTATTAATGGATACATGAGTTTTCTTTCAATTTATCTTTAGTTTCAACCACTTTCAACAATCCTCTCTTTTTATATAAATATATATATATATAAACGAACATTTTTAGAATTCAACACTTTGACAATTTTTATTGAGAAAGTTTTTATTTTTCCATAGACCCACACACATATATATAGGTATATATTTTACTTTTGTGAGATATTTTTCACGTATAACAAGCAAAGGCAGCTGCGCTGTATATCTTTGGCAAGTACTAATGCAAGATACATAATGCCTGGAAGCGAGCGAAAACAGAATTCGTTGAGGCATAGTCCGATCACAATTTATTGGTTTTCCAGATTGTCCTGGCGACTTATTAACGCGGCGCAAACTGACATCCAAGACTCTGACAAGAAAAAAAAAGTGGCTAAACAGAAAGCGAGGGAGGTGGTCGGAAAAGAAAAGAAAAAAAATATCGTCTATTCATTCTTGTGGTTAGGCCAACAGACGATATTGACGAGCCCCGGGGCCTCGGCCATCTATGTGTCGTGCCTCGTGTTTGTCCCGTTGTGTCGTGGTCTCTAATGAACCGATAAGGTCCGATCTCTGGACCAACCCTCGGGGTCTTACTGTCAAAGCTAAACCATTTACGTTCCAAGCTTACGACTGATTCTGCAATTTTTTCTTTTTTTTACTTTTTCCTCCGTTTAGTTCTTTTCATGACACTGTTCATATTACGGAATCACATTAAAAGTGTCGACGAAATTACATGGGTACAGAAAAAAAGAGGGAAAAACGAAATTCTATTTGGGGTGGTTATGTGTTTAGTTGTCATTTCTTCACATTTTCCTTATAATTGTTCATAAGAAATCTTCTATTACGTATTTCCCCATTTATCTAAGCGTTAAATGGCAGCTCGGTTCTGATAAGAAACAAATAGTGAAGTTCAAATAATTTGGTGCTACTATAAAGACATACCATAGTTTCTTCTGAAACATAATAATAATTTTTTTTTTCATTGGTTCACAAACATCATGCATAAATACAACATTTTGAAATTGATAGGGATACAACGAATTATTCTACTTTTGATTACGAATAATTCTACATTTTGATAACGAATTATTCTACATTTGAAAAGGAATTATTCTACTTTTTTAAAACAAATTGTTCGATATTCGCGAAACTAGAAAAAAATTCTAGTTCTTGTTCAAAAATCTTTTTATTTTGATACTAATTTCTTATCAGAATTAATTTCAAACTCTTAACAAAGTCATTTGAAAAGTCAAATAATTCGTTATTCTAGCTATTCCTTATTATAAACTAATTCGTTGTTCTAGTTTTTCATATAGTTTACATAGTTCTTGTTTGCACATATATAAATCATAAATAATAATAACCTTAATGTGATGTAATTTATTCATGAGTGAAAGACAAATAATTATGATACATTATATCTGAAAAAGAATATTTGAATCTTCTAATTTTAATCTATAGCGAAAATATTAATCAATTACATTAAAAGGAAAACACCATGCTTGTTTTTACAAAACCCTTAAATATCTTAAATTAAAAAAAAATTGCTAAACATGTAAAATTCTTTATA
Source organism: Caerostris darwini (assembly GCA_021605075.1). NCBI lineage: Eukaryota > Metazoa > Arthropoda > Arachnida > Araneae > Araneidae > Caerostris > Caerostris darwini. Next base: position 40,741 of record BPLQ01001983.1, read on the forward strand.
AAAGTGAAAATACCGTTAAATTAATCCTAAATAAAAGTACTTTTCAAGATCCTTTATTATGAGTAGTGCTGACAAAAAAGGATTTGTAGTATATGATTTATTAATTATAATTATAATTATATATATATAAAGAGAGAGAAAGCGAGAGCAAGAGTGAGAGTGAGAGATTTGAGACCTGGTAGCCGAGTGACTAGCGTTCAAGCTTTGGGTGTCACAGGTTTCGACTTCGAGTTCCGGTGGTGCCCTGGTTGTTGTAGGGCCCGGTCGAATGTGACTCACGGGCATAGGCCCGATAACCATACCCTGTAAAAAGAAAAACATTCCATTTTTCAGAATCTGTCAGTAGGGAAGGCCTTGACCAAGGCCAATTTCATTGACTTGGCTCACGTTGTTGGGCCATTGATGAATAAGATATATATACACTGAAGTGACAAAAGTCATGGGATAGCAATATGCAAATTTTCAGATGGCAGTAGCATCTCGTAGAACAGGTATAAATGCGCAGTGCTTTCGCAGAGCTTTCATTTCTGTTCAAGTTATTCATGTGAAGAGGTTTTGACGTGATGATGACCGCACGACGGGAATTGAGACATTGAACACGGAATGTTAGTTGGAGCTAGACGCATGGGTCATGCCATTTCGGAAATCGTTAGGGAATTCAACATTCCCAGATCCACTGTGTCAAGAGTGTGCCGAGAGTATGAAATTTCAGGCATAACATCCCACCATGGACAGCGCAGTGGTTGACCGCCTGCACTTAACGACCGAGACCGGCGACGTCTGCAAAGAGTAGTAAATTCTAACAGACAAGCAATATTCCGTCAAATAACCGCAGAAATCAATGTGGGACGTACAAGGGACTTGTCTGTTAGAACTGTGCGGAGAAATTTGGCTTTCTTGGGCTATTCCAGCAGAAGACCGACTCGAGTGCCTTTACTGACAGAACGACATCGCTTGCAGCGACTCTCGTGGGCACGTGAGCATATCGGTTGGTCCCTAGATGAATGGAAAACTGTGGCCTGGTCCGATGAGTCACGATTTCAGTTGGTAAGAGCTGATGGTAGAGTTCGAGTGTGGCGCAGACCCCACGAAGCCATGGACCCAAACTGTCGGCAAGGCACTGTTCAAGCTGGTGGTGGCTCCGTAATGGTGTGGGCTGTTTTTTCATGGCATGGACTTGGTCCTCTGGTGCGACTGGACCGAACATTGACTGGAAATGCTTATGTTCAGCTACTTGGAGATCACTTGCAGCCATTCATGGACTTCATGTACCCAAACAACGATGGGATTTTTATGGATGACAATGCGCTATGTCACCGGGCCACAACTGTTCGCGATTGATTTGAAGAACATTCTGGACAATTCCAACGAATGATCTGGCCACCTAGATCGCCCGACATGAATCCCATCGAGCATTTATGGGACATCATCGAGAGGTCTGTTCGTGCCCAAAATCCTGCACCATCAACGCTTTCATAATTATGGACGTCTATCGAGACAGCATGGCTCAATATTCCTGCAGAAGACTTCCAACGACTTGTTGAGTCCATGCCACGTCGAGTTGCTGCATTTCGCCGAGCGAAAGGAGGGCCGACACGATATTAAGAGGTATCCCATGACTTTTGTCACTTCAGTGTATGGTGTATGTAGATATATTGAACGTTTGATATGTGTTTGACTTGGATTCAATCTTAAAATGAACATGAATAGTATAATTTATTTTTTTCTGAATGAACATATTCAGTGATAAATTTATCTTCACTGTTTTATAATTAGGGTTTTCTAATTTATATCGAGGTTTATTTTTTTTGTGGACAACATTTGTTCACACCCTATCACTGCATATTTTGTACACATTTTTGTTTCTGCCTATGGAGTTTTTATGGTAAAACAATTTGATACTAGCTTTTATCTAATTATTTTTAGCTTATTTTCTGCAGCTTAGGTGCACTTTAAATCTTGAATTCAATCGTTAATCTAATACTTTTTATTCTTCCATTCAAGTTCAAATACATTTTTTTGAATTTGTAGTGGATGACACAGGATGTTAATATGGTTTTATCATATAATAATTCATTACTTAAATTTAATTTATTAAGTTTAGTTTTTTTTTTAGATTTAAGTTGCATATAACTAATAATAGATTGCGCGGAATGTAAGAGGAAAATTTCAACTTTATTTGTAAAGGACTTTTCTGCAATATAAGGAAAAAAGGAAATTTTTTTTTATATTACTTGTTTTAGAGAGACAGAGAGAGAGAGAAGATTGATCGTTAAGAAGTTCAGAATTTTCATATATTTAACTTTATAATAGTTTTGCTATACAATTCGCGTGTCGTGAATACTAACTCATTGCAATATCATAATGTTTCTAGTTCATTCATTATTAATCTTCTACTTATTTCATTTTTGTGTTGATCTAATGCGTTCGCTACGTATATATATATATTTAACAAAAATACTTTTATTATTTAGCTAAATATTTTTTATAAATATTTCATTTTCTATATACGACTGTATTTGTTTGATTAAAAGCATCCATTATATAAATTATACTACAGTATATGAATTTTATAATTTATATTATTAAATGAACATTCCAGTTGTAATCGGGTGTGGGTTTCCTACCAGAATTTCACAAAATGCATTCTAGCAGAAAAGAAATATGGGATCAAATAAGTTAACCCAATAGATACTCCAAACCTGGGGAAACACTTCCAAAAGATAAGCAAAGAAAACTCTTTCTGTTTATTTAAACGATATATTGCGGAATGCGTATCTCAGACAATGTCTCAAGACGGGAAATAGACAAGACCCGACCAAAGTTTTGGACAGAAGTCATAAATATTGCAGAAGCAAACTTGAACTTGCAGCATAAGTAAATGCATGCAAATTACCTGCAACCGTCATCCGTTGCTGATGAAGAACGCCTCGGGCAAAATGATTTCTGTTGTTTTATTGATGATCCAATAAACATTAAGAGTTGAAACTTGCGTAGAAGAGGACCCCATTATGCAAGACAAATGAGGCCTGCGTGTGACAGCAATTGCAAAGATTCTTGCCACGTTTCCCCTCATGCATTAAACATATTTGTGAGCTTTTGGAGAGTCTGCAGTGAAACTTTTAGTTCAATAGGGCACAGAGTTATTTTCTTTAGAAAGGTGTTTGTGCATCCAATAATTATCTGAAGTTCTCCAATAAGATGTAGTTAATTAACTTCACTAGTTGAAGGTTTTTTTTTTGTTTAAACACTGGTAACGATGCTAATGATTATTTTGGGAGGCTATGATTAATTTAGTATTCATTTTAAATTGAATGTCAATTAAGGAACAGTTGGAAATTTTTTTGGCTTTCAAAGCAGTAAATTTGGAACATATTTTGCAAATTAAATATTTAATTTTTGGTAAATTTCTGTAGATTTTTTTTTATATGAATAGGGATAATCTTAGAAAAAATAATTTGCTACTTTTAAATTATGTAAATTTAATTAATTTATAATTAGGAATATAAGATAGAGTTATTTAATTTATTGTGTCTTATATTATTTTGAAAAAAAAATAATTTTTAAAAAATATAGTACTTTCATTTATTTTTAGTTGAATTCATTATTAATTCCAGGAGCAGCCTAGTAAATAACTTATTGGGTTTTCAAATTTGGAGGACTTATGTTAGTATGAAAATCCTAGGTTCAATGGGTAGGGTCAAAGGGTCTTCTGTTTCATAAATCAGTTGGTTGGGATGTCATTGGGATTGAGAAATAATTTCTCTGAATGAAAATCCTCAATTTCACCAAAGTTTTTACACCAAACTGAAGTAGAAAACTGTACGTTTAGTGTAGAGATTTTACGTAATGTAGAGTAGTTACTAATGTTAAATGTACACTACATATTTATTATGGAGAATAACCTCAGAAAAAAGTACCCAACATTCGAAAACAACAGCGTAACAAATAAGATTAGTTAAGTAATTTGTATAATACTCTTAATTAATTAACTGATAATTGATAATTACTCAAATAATAAATGACGAATATAATAAGTAACATTGTAAAATAATATATTAATATAATAATCTAAATATAATAAATAATATATATTTAGTTTTCTATGAAATAAACGAGCCATGTTTTGTGTTAATTAATTTTCCATAAAGGAAATAATGTATATGACACCATTTTAACTAGAACGTAAAATATAATGTTTATGATAAATTAAAGGAATTCATATTATAATACACAAAAACAAAATTTTCGGTTTATTATCATGTTAATAAATGTAAGCTATTTGCATTAAGGATAGGAGTTTTAACAGACGATCATTGCAAAATTTTATTCACAGTAAAAAAAGTAGTACAATGTTTATAGCTCGATTAATAAGTTACGTTTAAAAAAATAATTTTTGTTAATGCATTCTTCAAATCTCTCATCTATATACAAAAATGAATTTGAATATAAATACATTTATAACTTTTGCTTTACAGATAAAAGAAAATTTTCTTTTCATAAAGAACACTATTTATATTTCTTTTGCGTTTAATAAAATAAATTGGCTTGAATATTCTGCAATAGAAAATATTGATATTGCAGGCAAAGGTAAAAGATTTAAAACTTTCTTTGATAAGTTTCATCGTCAATAAATATGTGACAAAATAATACTATTCATGCCACTATTGAGACGCAACAAATTCATTTTAATTCAACGAAATGAAATATTTTATTTAGATATTTTCGATATATTTTCAAAATATCGTTTTATCTTCAAAAGATATAATTTTATAAATTAATTAGAAGAAAAATTGTGAGTTCTGTATAAATGTTATTTATATTCTTTCATAATTTACTAATACTTACTTTACTCAAAACTCAAAATTAACTCAAAATTCATTAACATTTCATTTCAACTTACATTTATATTCCCTTTCATTCGCAAAATATGTTTGCGAAGTAATTTAGAATCGCCTCCGAATTTAATTTGCAATGTTAATTAATTTTTATTAAAATATTTATTTCTGATGTATTGCTTTCTTCATTCTGTAAATTTTAATTTTTATAAAACAATGTATATGATTAATATTTTCCTTAATAAATTTTGATTTAAATGAATTAAAATTTTATCATACCTGAAATTAAGCAAGCAAATAATTTTTTAAGATTTCTTCAATTCTATGAATAATTATTTAAATATTATGTAAATTCCCCTTTATAGCAATAAATTGAAAATACTTTTAGAAATTTTTAATTTAAAATAGCAACTCATATTTCTGTTGTTATTTATTTTCATTATTGTTAAATAAATTATATAAACTTAATTTCTTAACTGAAATTTCATGTAATGTATCTTAGGATAGATAATGTTTGGCAATATATTTAAGTAAAATATATTTTAATCAATAAAATATTGCACATTTTCTATTTTTAAAATTCTAAACTACTATAAAAATTCGTTTGTCTTCAAACAATGAAAAAGTGATAATCAAAATTTTAAAAACATCTATGAAATGATGAATTAAAAAAAATAGTATTAATTGCATTGATGAAATTTAAAAATTTTTTAATATATTTGCTTTTAATTGAATAAAGTTAAAAATGTGTGTGTAAGAATTCAAATTCATTTATAATAAACGAAAGTATGTTTGCATTTTAAAATTTAATATATAATTTACTTTAAAATATTTTTAAAAGCTAAAATATTTGATAATATATAATGTAATACAATTTATATATATATGCATTATTTATTATAATTTTTTTTTAAATTATTGTTTATAAAATTTATTATAAAAATAATATTTTATTGTTCTATTTGCCAATAAAATAAATATGCAATTATTTAAATAATAGTATTTCAAAGAATTAAAGTTAAATTCTGAGTTCAAATTTTTATTATTCATTAAAATTAGGTTTTAAATTACTTCAGTTTATTTTGGTTTTATACTATTTGATTTTGAGCTAATTCAGATAACCAAATACAATGCATGGGCAAAATAAACGCATGAAAGGTTTGAATTTGTTGTCAAAAACTAAAAGTTATTTAATGTACACTGAAATTCATGCATCTTAATGAAAGAATTACTGATTTAAAAATTGAAATATTGTTCTTTATAAAATTGTATTCTACTATTAAAAGGAATAATTTAATGATGACTTCGACATGTATTGGTTATATGATTTTAAGAGTTTTGTTTTTAAAATATATTCTTTATATTAACCTAAACATTGCATAAAATAATTTTATATTAATATAATCAATGAATAAAATCATTTTATGTTAATATAAACATTGAATAGAATAATTTTATATTAATATAAGCATTGAATAAAATAAATTTATATTAATATATACGTTGAATACAATAGTTTTATATTAATATAAGCATTGAATAAAATAATTGTATATTAATATAAACATCGAATATAATAATTTTATATTAATATAATTATTGAATAAAATAATTTTATATTAATATAAACATTGAACAAAATAAATTTATATTAATATATACATTGAATACAATAATTTTATATTAATATAAGCATTGAATAAAATAATTTTATATTAATATAAACATCGAATATAATAATTTTATATTAATATAAATATTGAATAAACCATTTGATAAAAAATAAAAAGGCTTTTGTAACACATTTGAAACAGCATACCAGTGGTTTTTAAAAAAATAATTTAGATACTAGAGTAATATAAAATTAAGGTTTAGATTAATAAAGCGCTTATTATGCATCATTTTAAGTTCGTTATCATCACAAAAAGGCTTTTTATTTTATCTGCTTTTTACTTTACATTTAAGTACATAGAAACGTTTTTGACATACTGTCACGAGGCATCACAGTTTATTCTAAATACTCCAGTAAAGACAGAACTTAGAAAATAATTGTAGTTATTATCAATATGTGTGGGTGAATAAGAGAACCATCTTCCCTACTTTGCCACAGCTTCCAACATGACAATAACTTCCAAATAGAACACTTGCACACAGAAGGAAATAATCCACACAATATTAACGACCTTTTTAAAGATGAAGTCTGAATAATTAGACAGTTACACAGTGCAAAAGCAATTTACTTGTCAACTGAAGAAATGGAAAGTTTTATCGTTGAGGCACCTTATCGCCAAGGTTGGACGGGAAAAATAACGTTCCCGCCAAAATGTTGACGCTTCGTGGATATGATAACAGACTACCACACAAAAAAAAATCTGAAACTAATTAAACTTTTCCTTATTTTTTGTTATTTTAAAAACTAAATTTATTACTGGGTTCATTGGCTGGAAATCTACAAATTGCATTTTGAGAATGAAATATGTGCCATTCTTCGAGATAGGATGCGATGATTTTATGGACTTAAATACATACCTACTCAGCGTAAAGAAGGAGTTAATAGAGAATAAAATTTAACGCCGTCGTACAGACAGAGTATTTAAAAGGTGAGATAAAATGGGAAGAGTGATAAAAATAAAAAATGGGAGTCACTGACTGTGAACGGAGTTTTAGTTCATGGAGCGTGTAAAATGCTAAAAGAAAAATTTTAAAACTTTGTCTTGTTCAGATTAATGATAAAACTCTTTTAGCTAATTTAAAAATGATTTAGTCATACGTATAGGATTTTTCATCGGAAAAAATATTTTCAAACATAATATTTTTAATTTGAAAGTTATGCTAGTTGAATTGGTTCTAGAGATCTTCTCTTGCTTTTATTTTTGAACAAAATTTGAGTATTAACAAGAGAAATGGTTTTTAAAATTAATTTGTTTATAAATCAGTGTTCATAAAGCAAATTCCAATTAATTTTTATTAAAATATTTATTAGTTGTTATAAATATTTATGAAAATTGAGTCTCTCTTTTTTTATAAATATATAATCTTAATTTTTTTTAGGACAAAAATGATTAGAATTTTAATAAATATACGTATCAAAACATAATTATAAATATATTTAGTTTGGTGTATTTGCTTTAAGAACTTTTCTAGTACAAAAAAAAATATTCTAGTACAAAACAATTATTTTACAAAAATTAATTTTATTGCAAGTAAATTCTACTAAAAAATTCATTTTTATTAATAAGTAATTTTAAATGATAAATTTTTCCATATGGACTTCTCAGATTTTCATGTTTCAAAACTAGATATAATTTTTTTCAATTCTTCTTACCCCATATAATAAAAACTATATACTCCATTGTTTATTATTTTCATTATTAATGAGTTAATTACCCAATTAAAAAATTTTAAGGCCCACATATATATTTTAAATATATATTTTTAAAAAAAATAAATTAAAAATATTGTCACTGCATAAGTTTTAGTTTTCGGAGTAAAATAATAAATCTTTAGTTAATGTGGTAATAAAAAGAACAAAAACAAAATTAGTTATTTTTATTTTTCTTCAACTTGATAATTATTACAATTTTCCTGGAAATTGCAGAGATTTAAATAAAATACACACTCAAAAATTATATCTCCATTAAGGATCCTCAAGTTGTCCATTTCGGCATTATGTAGAACTTGAAACATTAAAAGTGGTTAACTTTTGAATTGCATGCATAAACACTGTAAACACATATTAACATAAAATAACCGCAATCAAACATAATTAGCCGAACATTCGCCTAATACCCGAAACAAAACGAAAAATTAGATAAAAGATTTTATATGAGGCAGCGCAAATGAGTTTTCAAAATAAATTCCAAAATAATAGCCAGAATTTCGATTACGTGTTTACCACAGAAAACCATGCACTTTTCAGCAATTTAACTAAATTATTTAAGTGTGTCTTGTTCATAAATTCGGTTCCCTCCAGACACTGTGGGGTAGAATATACTTTTCCGGAATCCAACGAACAATTCAGCGCAAATGGAGAGAAAAGGCCGCAGAAGTCATTACGCAAAATGATGTTGTCATTATATGATTGGTAATTGAGTTGCTTTCATGTAATGAGCGTGCAAATTGTTTTGTTTAGGAGTCATAATTATGATGTTCTGTTGGCATGAGGAGTTAGTTTCAGAAAGTACGTTTTTACCAGATGTCGTAGATGAAATGAACAATCCAGAGTAATTAACTATATGACTGACATTTCTTCAAAGAAGTCGTTTACTTGCAGAAAAAAGGCTATTTTGAATGTTTCTTCAAGTGAAAGCAACTAAAAAAAAAATATTAAAATTGGTTTTTTATATATATATATTAAGATCCAACATTAAGAATAAATAAAATTCTTTCTAAGATCTTTTTTTTTTCAGCTCTAGAAATAATTTCTAAATCCTTATTAAGCAGATATCCCTCTTGAGTCTTCCAACATATTCTTATCAGGAATCAAAAGCATGGTACAAAAATTATTAAAAACATGGAAATTTCCATGTCTATATATCATATTTTGACTTTAAAAATAATACTTGAATATTTATGAAACAAATATTTTTCTTAAAACCTCAAGCCTATTCTAATAATAGAATCCAGATGAGGTTCCATAATATAATCTTGAAAATCTAAAACTGGTTGTTTACAAATGTTGCTTTGAGAGCTTTTTCAACAATGAGTCTTAAGTCTAGAATTTGAAAATAAAAATAAAAGATGGTAGGTGCATAAACATTGTCTCATGTACTGTTTTTAAATTAAATGTTCAAAATAATTTCTGTTTTTAAATATTAGCATTAGTTCACACTGCCACTTTTATTATTAACATTAGCTCACATTGACATAATAAATTTGAGAAAAATGAAATCCTCAAAACCTGCACCATATTAGATTCCTTATTATTTTAATAATTTTATTTTTATCTACAACATGGACATGCACAAACTATGAGAAAGATATTTTTAATTTCTTCAATTTTTTTTATCGTATTATGCATATTATCGGATTTTAAAAATGCTTAAGTAAATGGTGAATTTAAACTTTATGGAATAACATGCTGTATTATGTTCTTTCTATTTTACATGGAAAATCAAATAGTTATTACAAAATAGGTAATAGGTAATACAACACAGTAAATAGGTACAACAACTACTGCTTGATACTTGCACGAATATTTTCCTTAATAAGCAAGATTATTTTCTTAAGACGTTGTATATGAATTCACTGGAATCGATAATTAAAAAATTTAAATTTTTTTAACTATGAAAATTATGAAAATGGTTTAAATGCTGTGAGTCGAAATTATTTTTAAGTATTTTTCAAATTTTCTAAAATAATTAATTTTTTTTTGTTTATGTTGCTAATTTGAAAAAAAAAAGAATAGTACATAAATAAATTTATTAATTTATTAACAATAAAAAATATTATAAAAAATAAAAATAGAATAATAAAAGAGAATAAAAAAAATAAACAACATATTAAATTTGATCTTTATAGGAATATTATTAGAAATGAAATATAATAGTTCTGAAATATGAAATAGAAGTATACTAATTAATAATTCTTAAAATTAATAATATCATTTAAATAAATTTAATATTATTCTATTAAGGAATTTAATATTATTATATTAATAAATTTAATATTATTCTATTAATTTATTTTTATTCTATTATTTAATTTTATATTATTAAGATATTAAATGTGAAGCAATCTGATGCAAAATATATTCTTGCTTTTCAAAAAAATTAGAATTTTAAAACTTTTGAAGAATTTGTATATTTAAATAAAAATTTTATAAAGCGTTGAATCAATTCTAGTGGGTTTTTAAAATTCATTTAAAATTCAAATAAAATCAAGGAATTCTTTTAAAATATTACAAAAACTAATTATATTGCGGTTTTATTGTACATCTAATAAATGTTTTATTTAAAAAAAAACTAAAAATAAATTAATTTAGGAATTTTCATTTGAATCTATAATTTTTGTTTCAAAATCTAATAAATATATTAATATATTAATCTACTTAAAACCGCAATTTGCATGATATTTGGTGATTTCAACCTACCAGTTTCCTCAGACATTATTATTATAATTTTTCCAATAGTTCATAAATATCACACATAAATGCAACATTTTGAACCTGATAGGGAATGAAATGTATTTATCTACTTGATAACGAATTATTCGAAATTAGCAAAACTAGAAAAAAATGCTAGTTCGTGTTCAAAAAATGTTCACTTTGGTACCGATTTCTCATAACAATTAATTCAAAACTCTTAACAAAATTCGTTATTATAAACTAGTTCGTTATTATTATTTCTTATTAGTTCGTTGTTGTTCGTTATTATTTCTACTTCTTCCTCTCTTACTGGTGTACGTATATATTATAAGGTAAGAATAACAACTTAAATTTAACATAATGTATGCATGAATGCAGGCCAAATAATTATGATACATTAAATTTAATCTAAAGCGAATATATTAATCAATTACATTAAAAGAATAATACCACGTTTGTTTCTACAAGACCATTAAATCTCATTAGGAAAAATTTCTTAAATATATAAAACTCTGTATAAAAGTGGAATTATCCGTGTTAAATTCTTTATAATTCAATACACACACAAATATATATCAAAATCATAAAAGTTTATTCAAAAATAATTTTTTTTTTACTAATTCATATTTAAATGGAATTTAATATTAAATCTATGTGCCGTACTTGCAATTGTTTTTTCATTAAATAGAGCTTGTATTTCCTATAATGAAAATTAATTATTTTCATTTAGCATTTGTTATCATGTGTTATTACGACTATCTTAGTTTTTTTTCGTTTGTTGGTTCATTTGTTTTATTAGTCGCAGCTTTCTGGTTCGAGAAGTCTTCATCAATATTCAGATATTTACTGAAGTTTCATTTATTTACGTACAATTAGTATTTACCAGTCTATTATTTATTATTATTATTATTTACTCTCTAACTAGTAAATTTGGAACATATTTTACAAATTAAATATTTAATTTTTGAGAAATTTCTGTAGATTTTTTTTGTATAAACAGAGATAATCTAACGAAAAAATAATGTGGTACATTTAAATTATGTAAATTTAATTAATTTGTAATTAGGGATAGAAGACAAAGTTATTTAATTTATTGTGTGTTAAATTATTTTGAAAAAAAATATTTTTTTTAGATATATTAATTTTATTTATTTTTTGTTGAATGCATTATTAATTGCAGGAGCAACCTAGTAAATAACGTTTTGGGTTTTTGAAATGGGCGGACTTTGTATGAAACTTCTATGTTCAAAGTGTCTTCAGCTTCATAAATCGGTGGGTCGGGATGTTCTGCCATTCGGATTGAGAAATAATTTATGTGAATGAAAATCCTCAATTGTACTGTAGAAGTTAATTCCCCAAATAGAAGTAGTAAAGTGTGTGTTTAGTGAAGAGATTCCACGTAATGAATCCTAGATAATGCTGAATGGGCTATACATAATTTTTATGAATATCGCGAATAACTTTTTATCAGAGTACCCAGAATTCGAAAACAAAAAACTATAAATAAAATTATTTAAATAATTTATATGATATTCTTTGATTAATTAACTGATATTTGATAATTACTTTGATAATAATTGACTAATATAATAAGTAAAATAATATAATAATTTTCTATAAAATAAACAATCAGTGTTTTGAATTAATTAATTTTTTTTGAAGGAAACCTTGTATATGAAACCATTTTAACTCATGCTTAAAATAAAATACGCGTAATAAAGAAAATGAATTAATATTTATTGTATTCAAAAACAAGATTTTGGGTTCATTTTCATGCTAATAAATTTATACTGCATTTGCATTAAGAGTGGCATTGTTTATTCAAAATTTTATTCATAGTAAAAAAGTAGTGCAATGTACAATAATTTTATATTAATATAAACATTGGATAAATAATTTTATATTAATATAACTATTGAGCAGCATTGGATAAAAGAAATAAAAAGCTTTTGTACTCTATTTCAATCAGCATCCCAATGGTTTTTAAAAAAATACTTTAAATACTAAAATAATATAAAATAAAGGTTTAGATTAATAAAGCGCTTATTATACATAATTTTGTATGCGTTATCATCACAAAAGGACGTTTTATTTAATTTCCTTTTTATTTTGCATTTAAGTACATGGAAACGTTTTTGACATACTGTCACGAGGCATCACAGTTTATTCTAAAATCTCCAATAAAGAGAGAACTTAGAAAATAATTGTAGTTATTATCAGTATGTGCGGGTGAATAAGAGAACCATCTTGCTTACTTTGACACAGCTTCCAACATGACAAGAACTTCCAAGCAGAAGACTTCGCACACACAGGGAAATAATCCACACAATATTAACGACCTTTTTAAAGATGAAGTATGAATAATTAGACAGTTACACAGTGCAAAAGCAATTTACTTGTCAACTGAAGAAATGGAAAGTTTTATCGTTGAGGCACCTTATCGCCAAGGTTGGACGGGAAAAATAACGTTCCCGCCAAAATGTTGACGCTTCGTGAAAATGATAACAGACATCCACAGAAAAAAAATCTCAAAAATAATTAAACTTTTCCTTTTTTTTTTATTTTAAAAAGTAAATTTATTACTGGGTTCATTGGCTGGAAATCTACAAATTACATTTTGAGAATGAAATATGTGCCATTCTTCGAGGTAGGATGCGATGATTTTATGGACTTAAATACATACCTACTCAGCGTAAAGAAGGAGTTGATAGGGAATAAAATTTAACGGCGTCGTGCAGACAGAGTATTTAAAGGTTGAGATATAATGGGAGGAGGAATAAAAATAAAAATTAGGAGATTCAGTGACGGTGAATGGAGTTTTAGCTCTTGGAGCGTGTAAAAGACTAAAAGGAAAATTTTAAAACCTTTTCTTGTTGAGATTAATGGTAAGACTCTTTTAGCTAATTTAAAAATGATTTAGTCATACGTATAGGATTTTTCATTGGAAAAAATATTATCAAACATAATATTTTTAATTGAAAACACATGATAGTTTCAGTGGTTTTAACGAATTTATCTTGTTTGATTATGATTTTAGATATTAAAAATGTCTTTGAAGAAAACTTGAATATTAACAAGAGAAATGGTTTTTAAAATTGTTTATTTTTTAAATCAACGCTCCTAAAGTGAATTCCAATTCATTTTTATTAATACACTAATTAGTTTTTCTAAATATTTATGAAAAATGAGTCTTTCATAGATATATAATATTAAACAATATTTAGAACAAAAAATAGTTAGAATTTTGATAAATATATGTATTGAAACATAATTAGAAATATATTTAGTTTGGTGTTTTTTGTTAATTTAGAGCTAGTAAAAAACAAATATTTTACAAAACGTAACTTTATTGCAAGGAAATTCTAATGCAAAATATATACATCATTTTTATTAATAAATAATTTTAAATAATAAATTTTTGCATACGAATCTCTGTTGCGATTTTCATGTTTGAAAACTAGATATAATATTTTTCAATTCTTCTTAATATATATATATTAATATACACTCAAGAGCCAAAACATTATGACCAGCCCTACATTTTGCAATGAACTCGCCTGGATGACGTGGAAGGCACGTGATCAGGTGGAAGTGGTATTTAACTGCTGCTGGAGAGTCTGAAGAATCATTCAGACTCTCCGGAGCCAGATAGTGGCTCAGCTGACAGCCCAATACAATGCAGGGCCAAGTAGAATAGTATCGGAGCACACTGTTCAGCGGACACTGTTGGATATGGGGCTACGCAGCAAACGTCCCACTCGTGTGCTTTTGCTGACGAAGCGTCATCGCCAACTGCGCCAAATCACGGTTTGTCATTCATCACGCCGATGGCCGTGGCAGGATATGCCGTCTTCCAGGCGAACAGTTTCTCCCTCAATGTACAGTAGGTCATACACAGGCCCGTGGTGGCGGTATTATGCTTTGGGGTATGTTCTCTTGGGGGTCTCTGGGACCCGTGGCTGTGGTAGAGCAGACCATGAATGCTATAGGGTATCTGAACATCATTGCGGTCTAGTTGCACCCTTACATGGCCTCTGTTTTTCCAGCTGGAAATGGAATGTTCCAACAGGACAACACCCCTTGTCACAAGGCTAAAATTGTGTTGGAGTGGTTCCAGGAACGTGATGCTGAATTCCAGTTAATGTCCTGGCCGCCTAACTCACTGGATCACAATCTGATAGAACATATTTGGGATGTCCTGGGACGGAAGCTCAGAGTTCAAAGACCACCAATTCGCAATATCTCGGATTTGCGTGACCGTTGCTTAAACATATGGTACAATCTGTCTCCGGCCATCTACCAAGGACTTGTGGCATCCATGCCAAGTCGGGTTGAAGCTGTGTTGCGCGCCAAATGTGGGCCAACTCGTTATTGACAGGTGGTCATAATGTTTTGGCTCTTGAATGTAAATCTCATTATAATCTCATAATGAAGATATATCATGATGACGTAGTCTATATGGTTTGTTTAACATCATTATGTACAAATAAACTTCATATAATGCAGTATTATTAACAGAAGCAGTGATGTATTATATATATATTTTCAAATATATATATATGTTTGATGAACTCATTACAAATGTATCTTAGCTGATAAAATCATGGAAAAGCAAATATTATGCAAAATTTTAATAGAAGACTTCATATAATAATAACATTTATCAGATTTGTTCCTTGAAATAATGAAACCCTTGTTAACTGCCCTTTAAAATGAATGGTTAATTTAATTCCTATACATAAAACATAACGATTTGTTTGTATTTATTCAATAAATATATTTAATTTTTTTTTTCTGATGTAGTTTTTAATCTGTAATTAATTATAGATGTATTGAGTGTATTGAGTTCACGTAAACGTTAGAAACGGTACACGTAAAATATGGCATACATTTTTGTTCCATAATTTCAATTTACAAATATAAATAATTAAAATTTTTCTCACAAGATTATACGTGTTTCAAATACATAGAATTCTCTAATTATTATTAGCCATAAAAATTCACTCCTGCATTAATCTAATTTTTTAATCTTGAAAAGAGTATCTATTTTATTTGTCCATACATTTTAATTTACAGAAAACGAATTCTATAAACGCAGATTAAAAAAATTGCTTGTGTAGAAATTTTGCGTTAAATACTTTTACGTTTAAATAAACTTTATCTACTTTATTATACTTTTACGTTTAAATACTTTTACGTTCTTGATACGTTTACTTCAAATAAAGAACGTAAACGAATGCTCTACTGATTCGATAAGAAGGAGAAGTGGAGGAGAACACACATATTGCACCTTCATAATTATGCGTATAAAAATAAAGGCAGAATAAAGTAGGACTTTTATGTAAGACAAATGTCTTTAGATCATTTTTTTTTATCCTATGACAGTCTCCGACCTCTACGTCATTAATCGACGAGCAGCTCTATGCGTTAAAGTACGACAAAAACAATCACTAAAGTCATTTTCAGTAACACAAAAAGGGAAACAGTTAAGAACAGTAGGGCATATGTTGAGATGCTCTCCGGTCATGGGCACGCCATAATAGCAAAAGGGGCAGATATTTGTATCGGTCAGTCCTATTAAATACAGATTATGCAAGTAGTCATGGTCCGTGACAAGTCTACAGCAGATCACGCCGACAAGGCAAGGAACTGGAAAATCTTGTTGACTTATTTAATAACAAATTCCATTTTTTCTCAGAAGTCTCTTCTCTATACAAGTTGGAACTGTTGGATTTAATAGAGAAAGATATATATCATTTTATATGCCACGAAGACGGATAAAGTTGTATTATTTGTTATACATTGTTGGCCAACATATTAGCCTTCTTGTTTCCATTTATCCGCAATGGTTTCGAACCATTGCTCTGCAATGGAGTTCTTGGTGTTCTACAGATTATTTATCTTTACTTTGCAGTTCCTAAAAATCTCCCATTTAGAGTGATTGGGAATTATCAAGGCCCTAATTACCGCCCAGGGATCAACAAAAAAGACGATATTTTCTTTTTCACTCTAGTCTATTTTATCTAAGGCAAAAAATATCTTCCATTTCATCATAAAAATTGTCAAAGTACCTTCCAAAGGCATAGGATAATTTAAAGTCTGTAGAATAAACTCCAGCTCTAACATTTCTTAAGGCCTTTTTAGCAGAATCATCAATATAGACATGGAGCCAGAAATGACCAAGGAAACGTTCTTGTATAGATGTCAAGAAAATATATTTCAATTCAGATTTAATAGAAGATTTCTCCTTAGATCAAAATGAAGAGCATGCGTTAACAACGACAACATCAAATTTAAAATTTTAACTTACCTCTGGAAAATTCAATAATTTATGCATAGTGAGAATTTGCTTAATTGAACGTGCATCTGTTGCACTCCTGGCAAATATATATTAATGATGATTACATAATCAATCTTAATTAGCATATGTTTAGTTAAACATTTCAAATCTGAATTATCGTTGTCAGTCACCAAATGTATCTAAATATTTCTGTCGAAGTCACGTTTTAGAAAACATATAATGCAAATAAATAAAAGAAAATTATCTGATTTTCCTTTTCAAATTAAGCTACATCCCAAAAAATTATGGGTTCAATGTTATTCCATTCAAATAATGTTCCATTCTAAAGGCCTTTTTAGCAGAATCATCAGTATAGACATGGAGCCAGAAATGACCAAGGAAACGTTCTTGTATAGAAGTCAAGAAAATATATTTCAATTTAATTAATGTATTAAGAATTTATCCCATTAATATTCTTGCATAAAGGCAAATGCAATAACTATAATTTCCTTTGCAAATCTTTACGACTCTTTATTTTAGTTTATCATAATATTACAATGCAATATAACTATAGAATAATGATATTGCGTTGTAATATTATGGTAAACTAAAACGTTTTTCATATATTTTAATTAAAATGTATTTATTAATAGCTATGAATAATTCTCAATTATGAGTATCATTTAATTCATATATGACCATAATTGAATTGCCGCCAAGGAATAAGATATTTTTATTTTCGAATGAAAATTTCTTTATCAGATAAAGGTTTTGAAAAAAGAAACTAATTTTAACTATTTTTCGATACTTAATATTCATTTTCAAAGATGTGTCAAAGGATAATAAAAATAAATGAAATCTATATGATACATATTATTCTAACTAATTTTATAATTAAATGATTGTGACTTACATTTAAAAATGCATAATTCACAATATAAATAAATGTTTTCAAAATGAGAAATACATCAAAAAGTTTAAATGTTTTATTCCTGTTCAATGAATGAGGCCAAATTTTTTGATTAAATGAAAATAGCATTTTATAATAATTTATCTTCCCTTTGAGTTATGTTATTTTAATGTCTAAGTTCATCTCTTCAGGTATTTTTAACGTTAAAAATTTACAATTTACACATGAGTAAATTACAAATTTAAAAGTAATCCATGCCATGACATTTAAGTGTAAAAAAAATATATATGATTATAAACGCTAGTACCGAAATAAATAGCAACGAGTTTAATGAAATTTAATTAAATCTATTTAGGAACCAAAAATGCTTTTACGAATTATTGTACCTCCAATGCCAAAAAAAAAGTTACTGTTTTTTTCATGAAATATTTTTATTAAACATTCTTTAATCAGCATTTAAAACTCTCTTTTAGAAACATCTTATTTTGTTTGTATCTTCAAATGAATATCTTTACCGATTATATTCAGTCAAATGGCTAAATGTTGCAAATGCTTTCTTTCACAATTATCGAAATATTGGACTTCAAATTGGGATCAAACAACTTCTTTCCCTAGGAGGATGAAGTATATAATAGGTTGAAAACAAACAATTTTACATTATATATATATATACACTCAAGAGCCAAAACATTATGACCACCTGTCAATAACGAGTTGGCCCACATTTGGCGCGCAACACAGCTTCAGCCCGCCTTGACATGGATTAATACCACCACTTAATACCAGTTAAATACCACTTCCACCTGATCACGTGCCTTCCACGTCATCCAGGCGAGTTCATTGCAAAATGTAGGGCTGGTCATAATGTTTTGGCTCTTGAGTGTATATGACCCCTCTCTTAAATTCAATATATATATATATATATATTGAATTTAAGAGAGGGCGGTCATCTAGGAAATAAAAAAAAACTAATTATGTTATGAAACTAACTTTATCGAGAAATATATACATAATATATATATATATATATGCTATTTCTGATCAATATAAGCGTATGCAAATCTAGCTACAGTAAACTGGGTAAGGTAAAGTAAACAAATTGTGTATTCAGTAGCGCTTATATGTATGTATATTGTTCATTTCATTGAATGGAAGTGGAACATAAATAATAAACAAATAAAAAATTGTATTTTAAACCAATTCCGCTCTTTGAGATATCTCACCTTCTATAATTAACTTGATTATTAATGATTATAAAAATCTCCAGTAAAAAATTATTATTAGTCCAATTGATACACCCTCTAATAACCATAAGTTTTATTACTTGAATTTGCTAGACAACTCAATATTTCTTCTATATATATATCTACAAAAACTCTTTTACTACCACTCATCAAACTAGGAGGATGAATACATAATTCGTTGAAAACAACAATTTTAAATAATATATGTATACATATATATATATATATAGGTAATCTAGCAACGTAGCTAACGTAAACAGATGTAGCATTTCAGTAACGCTTATTTGTATATATGGTTTTTTTTTCTCGAATAGAACATTTATAAGCAAATAAAAAATTTTATTATAAACCAATTCCACTTCCAAATCCTTCACCTTCTATAATACGACTTAATTAATAAAAGTTATAAAATCTCCAATAATAATTTATCATTACTCCAATTTTTATACCCTTTAATAACTGTGACTTCATCTGTAAGCTATATTACTCGTACACGAATTTGCTATACTTCTTATACTCATATACTCTACGCAATACTATATTTACTTAGTACTTCTACTATATTTACTTAATACTTCTACTCTTCTTTTCATCTACTCCTAATGAGATCTTAACATTGTTTTCATCAAATTCCTCAAAATCTGTAAATCAGTCCATTAAATTTCTTAATATAACAACGTACAAAAATTTCATAAAAATTCCAATAGCCTATCATTTAATCCTCTGTGATACCTGTACATATATCGATAAATTAGGCCAGATATTTCTTAACCTTTTTAATATAATTTATAAGCCCTTCATTATCTATTCATATACATGGATAATGAACAATAATAAACCTGTTTTAAAATTTTTAAATGCCTCTCCACACATTATATCTTTTATAGATAGCTATGATTTTAAGAAAATCTTCGCTAATATTCCTTTTAAAAACCACCGAGATATCTTCAACTCATATTATCACTATTATCGTAATATTCTAAAAGTAAACTTTAACACTGGATAAAACTTTGTCATCTCTGCACCTTCAATAATTATATTTACAATAATAAGAATCTTTACATACAAACTTAAGGTATTTCACAAATAACTAATTATTCATTAATATTAGCTAATCTTTACTTATAGTTTGGAAATAAACTAATGTCTTAAACATGCTGTCAGATATATGAGGGTGATCTAATTATTTTAAACCTTCGAAATTTTCAAAGAAATCTCCGTAATATTTATTTTATAAAGCTTGCTTAAAAAAATAATTTCAAGCTGAGTTTCTTGATATCATTAATAACATTTAGAACAACCACAGAACACCATTAACACCACAAAATAATAAATTTAAGGAAATGAAAGAATTAAAATTAAATGTTAATAGTCTTATACCCTGAAAAATACATTGCATGAATTAGCATGGCTAATAAATGACATGAGAGTACGTATTCTTAGATAATGCTATCCTCATAGGGTAATATAAGTAATTTCTTTTGGGTTTTTTGTAAGTATGGCTTTTCGATTTTATTAGTTTTTTTAGGGCTTTTATTTCCTGGACAACTGGTTTATAGTCGGTTTTTATACATGTCGTATATTTTGTGTGTTCTATTTTGATCTATTAATACAGTTTTTGTCTTTCAACCTTTCGCTACTTATTATTTTTTAATGATTTAAAATTTAATCTTGCAGAAATATTTCCTATTTTTTTCTTTGTCAGAGAAATCTGGATGTGAGACCCTTTAAGTATTAAGCCGGCTATGATAGTTTTGCTATACAATTTGCATGTACCGAAGACTAATAATGCCATTACTTGTACAAAATTATTTTGTTAATATTTCACTGCTTGCAAATTCTGTAAAGTCTCTGCCTCTACTAGACTTGTAACGGTTTCAGGTTCATGGGAACCCTTTAATTTATAGATATATAAATATATATATATATGTATATATATATATATATATATATA